>JBCEZV010000089.1:8534652-8550827 GCA_039654365.1 Cataglyphis livida
AAAAGGATTACAATCTCAAAGCATATATATATAAATAATTCTACTTACGATAACAGATTGTTGTATTGAATATAGCACTCCTCAACTCTCTCAAACGAGATGAGAAACGCTTGCTCTTAGCGAGATAAACAAACTCGCTACGCTCCTCGCAGCTTTATCTGCCCACTTGTTTTATAACAAAACTGCATTACATTATCGCCTTACGATCATCGTGCAGTTATCGGAGCGCATACCCGAGCGATATACGAGACCAAAAAATACGACAGGCGCAAACCGAAGTGCGCTGCCTCGTGCAGTAAACAGATCAGTCCGCGGCGATATCCGCTTAGTGCATAGAACTGGGGACTCATTAAGGTTGAGGGATCAACGCTCGCGAGATCCGTGATTAATCGCGCACGTCAATTTACCGTCAACCATAGACGGACGGGTTCTCAAACGTACGTACGTGACTCTCGACGAGCGAAACGCGACACGGCGTATGAAATGCAGATCGCAAGTTTTCAGATCGGCCGATGCTGACGGCGACTTCCCCAAGGGTGCCACATCCCCGCGTGAATTTATGGGGTGTGTTCTATATTTTATTATAGGAAAAAATTTCATTCCATTACTTCGCTTCAGCGAAATCTTATTTTAGCGAAGAATTTAAGATTCTTTTTAATTTTAAATGTCAATTTTTTCAATTTTTATATTAATAGTCAATCGAGGAATTAATTCGGTAGTGAATATCTTCGACCTCTTTTGGACGCCACGAATTCGCGATAAGGGAATGTGTTTAGTATGATATAGATAATGATGATACAGAGATGAGACGATCGAACTGGTATGATAATATTAGTAAGATTCCTTATCGCCGAGAGAAATTTTAATTGATATGTCAAAGTGACAAGTGGTTAATGCATTTCAGCGGATTACGCTTGTTGCTGGCAGAAACAGCGTTATTTTCTCGGGAATAGTTTTCTATTATCGTTGGCATTATCGAAGAATAATGTCTAATCTCGAGATACGTCATCGAAAAAAAAAAATTGAAATTGATATATCGAGCGATAGAGATATCTTTATTTCCATTATACTGGATGTTTCAGCTCAGATCAATGAAACTTGAGGTCTTTTAAAAAATTAAATTTGAAGCGAAAAAATTCCTATAAACAAAAGTTTGGAAATATTTTGTTAAAAAGTTATAGCTAATAAATTTTGAAAAATCATGTTTTTCTTTAATTTTTAAAAATAACTTTAAAACTCTTCATTCATTTGAAAAAAAGTAACGAAATAAATCGGATGGATAATTAAATAACAAACTAAATTACACAAAAAAAAAAAAAAACAATTTTATTTAATTTTGATAAGACATTCAAAAGAAAATAAGCTCAAAACAACGAAAAAAGCAGAAACTTGACAAACTACATTAAACATTGCGAAATTCAAACATAAAATTTACTATTTATTATTTATTATTTATTTTTATTAAATTTTGATTTTTATAATTAATTATTTAGAAAGTTTATTAACTATAATTTTTTAACGAGGCGTTTCCGTACCCGATGTTTATAGGAACTTTTCGAAAATTTAATTTCCTATAAGACCTTAAAGTTTCCTTGAATTTGACCTGGTACACCCTATATACAAATTAACTAAAAGAACGTAGCAAATAATATACAGAATTTTTTTTTTTTTTTTTTTCGAGAAGCAAAATAAAATTGCGCATGTGTCAGGCTCTAATGATAAAATTTCAGACTTTCAATCGGCTCTTAAATTAAAGCCCGCCCCGATTTTCTCCCCCGCTCTCGCGGAAAATATTCTACTACTTTCCGCCGCTATATTTTACTCCGGAACCGTAAATCGTCAACGCTAATGCAATGTCCACCGTCCAATCTCATTCGCCCGCCGGTGCTATACAATTATTACTGACTAATAAGATTGGAATAATAGCGACGGCCAGTTTATTGGACTCGTGTGTGCCGTTGTCGCTCCGCCATAGGTTGGACATTCATTATCATCATCGGCGGAGTCGCGTGCGCCTAAGGCGAGCTTGCGTTAGAGCCTACGAGACCTGCTTTCTCCGTGGCGAATCGCCGAACTCGAATTACGAGCGTATAATTCCTCGGCGTCGCCTCTTTACTCTCCCCCTCCCCCCCTCCCTCCTCTCTCCACCCCCTCGTCGTGTATAGCGCGAGATATTATTTTGCTCGCAGTATAGGAGAGAGGAAAAAAGGAAAAAGAAAAGAGAGGAAAAAAAAAAAAAAAATGCGTGTATACGCGCCGAAAACGAGGAGCTCGAGAAGAAATTGCAGCGATGCAGTCGAGATGCTAAGACCGGAGGATCCGGCGATTTTTTTTTTTTTTTTTTTTTTTTTTTTTAATTATTTAAAAAGATTCCATCTAACCTTATTTTTTATTACTATAAATATTATGATATTATTGATTATAAGTTATTATTATTTTTAAATAATTTTTTTTGTGGGCGTTTCTTAAATTCACATCGGCGATATTAAATGTCAAAAAGCATTTTGAGCAATCCTTCTTCTCTTCGTCAATGTGTATGTTGTACGAAAAATATAATGTAATAATTACGATCGAACGGATAACATTCTTAATTATATCCGCGGCTGCGGATATAAATCAGTTGATATTAATTTACGACTTTATATAATGCGCGCAAATTAATCGCCCTGCATGCATAAACGAGCGTAATTATTGCGCTTAAACTATAAATCCTTCTGAGCCTGAAAAACTTGAAAGAGATTTTTATCCGCGATTGACAAATCGCTGTTAAATTTTCCGGGCCGGCTGGTAGCCTTTTTAGTGCGCGACCATTACGTCATTAATATATAGGCGGGAAAAAATTAATTAAAACATAATTACGGACGAGAGAAAGAGAGAGAGAGAGAGAGAGAGAGAGAGAAGCGATCTCGAGAGCTTTCCGAGAGTCGACGGAAGATCGATGGATCGATCGTGACTTAATCGGAACCGGAGTTGGGCCACCTAGATGCGCTTCTCCTCAGATAAGGATCGATCATCAACGATGATATCATCTTAATCGATCTAGATCTTACGCACATCTTCCCTCGCATAATTTCAACCCTTCTTCTCCCTCGCGAGATTACCGCTCTTGCCACGCCTCTTGTCTTATTTTAGATTCTTACCCAAGTATTTCGTGATCGCGAAACATTTTATGTGTAGTGTATTCTTCGTTCCTAAGTTTTAAATAATGTTTCATTTACATAATTAAAGTTTTCAAGTTTTTAATTATTTTTTTATATTATTATATTATATTTATTTTATTATTATATTTTATTATATTTTATTATATTTTATATTATATTTTATTACATTATATATTATATTTTTATTATATTATGTATTATTATATTATATTTATTTTATTATATTATATATTATATTTTTTTTTATATTTTTTATATTATTTTTAATTATTATATTATATATTATTATATTATATTTATTTTATTATATTATATATATTTTTATTATTATAATATATATTATTATATTATATTTATTTTATTATCTTATATATTATATTTTTTATATTATTTTTAATTACTGTTTGCTTTTCTTGTATTTAGAAATATCTTATTTTTGCAATAAAAATATAAAAGATTGAATTTGTTTCACGATGCAATTTTAGTTTGATTTGTTTTTAAATTAATACTTAGAATAGCGCTTGTTTTTTTTTTTTTTTTTTTTTCGAGAAGAAGAGAAAAATGAAAATGAGTTGTACAGCGAGAGACAGATTGGTCTTTCGATAAGTCGATCGTATAACTGCTAGCCTGAGACATGCCTATCGTTATCGTATAATGAGCTGTCAGCAGAGATAAATTCGCAGAAGGCACAAGTGCTCACTTTGTTGCGTCGTGTAGGACACGCCTTAAGCACGCACGTCTCTATTTGTAATGCACGTACGTGCCTGCACGCCGTGCTAAAACGCAGCGATGCTGCTAGAAATTCTGGCAAATCGGCCCTGCAAACACGACGAGGTCGTTCTCGCGCGTCGATTTTCTCTTTACTTTATATAAGATATTTTATACATCGAGATACACTTCACTTTGGATCGTCAGATTTCATGTTGATATAAATTTAATTCTTCATTTCGGAGATCGATCTTGCAGTTGTGTACCTTCGACGGTCAATTAAACAAAATTTCATCTCTCGCGAGGACCTAATACAATTTGGTAGGCACGATAATCACGCACGATGCAACGACAACGGATACGATCGATGATGGTGATGAGGATAATCACGTACGAGCCGAGCGAGGCCGGCAATCCTGTCGATTATGACACGCCCTTATTAACCGCGCTTCTCTTCCTGGAAAAGATCGTGGCACTTCGTTTATTGCGTAATTGCCTTCCGCGATACAGTGTTTCTTTGCTATTCGCACAAATGTTCCGAGAATAATCTCCTCTAATCATAACCGGTGCGATTATAAGATTTATTATTTTTTTAATATTTTACAATATTTATTACTCTTTTAATTTTTTTATGTGACGTAATGTCTGTAAATGTATATGAATTCATTACTTAGTAACTAGGATGTCTACTCTCTGGAAAAACAAAATAATAAAAAAAAAAAAAATTGAAAAATTTCTTGAATTCAAATAAAATTCCATGAGAATTCCCTGAAATGTCAAGAATTTTTAGAAAAAAACCTGAAATTCTCAGGAATTTTGTTTTTAAAAATTCTTGACATTTCAGGGAATTCTCATGGAATTTTATTTGAATTCAAGAAGTTTTTTCAAATTTTTTTTTTTTTTTTTTATTATTTTGTTTTTATATTACAAGCTGATCAATATAATCAACAATCTGATTGTTAATTATATGTTTGAAATATATTATAAATATATATTTTTCTCATTTTCAGGATCATATGTTCATTGTCAAAAAATACTAAATACACAATATTGAGTATTTTTTTATTGTAATTTTTATTGTATATATTTTTTATTATATTTTTATTGCAATTCTTATAATTAATGATAGAAAATAAAAATATTATGCAAATGAAATATATTTATCTTGACAACTGACAGAATGACAAAAGTCATTCAATTATTTTCAATACATTTTTAAATTTAATAAAAATTTAAATGATTAATTTTTCTTTTATATTAATAAAAAGCATTAGAAAACGCACACAAAAAATTATTTAAAAAAAAATAATATTTGTAATAAATAATATAATATTTATAATAAAAAATAAAATTAATGAAATTTAAAAAAAAAAATTATTTTAAAAAGTTCATTTAAAAATTCCTCAATTTTATCTGAAATTTTGAACAAATTACTTGAAAAATACATTCTCAAAGAAATTTTTTACAAGCTTTGGATAGACACCCTTATAATGTTGTTGGTAAATATTATTTAATACTGTTACATACGCATTTATTTTTATCTTTCTCTCAAATTTATTCTCTCCGTCGCTTACACATACCTAATGAGAAAGAAACAGATTGGAAATTCCAGTATCCATCGATTATTATTCAGCTCTTTCGCTATGGCCGGCCCAAATCGACCTCGGAATTTATTATCACGTCACGGTGTAGTTTTCGACACTTCGCAGACACGCGATGACGCAATCGAAGCGTGATCGGACAAAGCGGTCTAATAAATTAGGTGAGCCACGTGCGAAGCAATCGGTGGGGAGCGTTCTCTTTTATAACGACGTTACGATTACGAAACATTCGGATAAAGACTAACGATTTACCCTGGGGGGAAGATTCGGCGCTTCTGCTCGAGGAGGAGGCTCCAGGGGATCTGAAAATAATAAAAAGAGTGCGAAAAAGTCATATTAGTTAACGCCCGCTCGTAAATACGCTTGGATATGACTGCTAATTTTGCGCGCGTTAAGATAGAAAATAGAGAGAGAGAGAAAGATATCGCTAATTTAGTCGTAAACGTACGTTCGCAATTAACGAGTGTTTTGCCGGATGCAGTAACTCGCGGTTATACGGATGATCCATCGACATCTCTCTCATTTGCCATCTGAATATTAACGCGAATGAATCAGAAGGTGTTGAAACTGTTACTCCTTTTGCATTTATTATTCTGTTTATTTTGCTCACGATCTTCAATTTCAACGCAGGAAAAGAAGCTTATACTTTTTTTTTTTTTTTTTTTTTAACAAATTGTACATTTTTAAATACTCGAAAGAGAGGATACATGTCAAATAATTTGACACGTGACATATGTCAAATAATTTAACACGTGACATATGTCAAATAATTTGACACGTGACATATGTCAAATGGTTTGACACGTGACATATGTCAAATAATCAAAAATTGAAAAATGCGAAAAAATCTACAGCAGGAAAGAAAAAATAGGATGAATTATCTAGATTCCATGAAGTTATAAATTCATTCGCTGAAAGGAATAATATATTGCTCGATTACTATTATCACTTTCAATGTACGTGAGAATAAATTCGTAAAAAAGGATTGTCTATTGAAGGAAACACGTGTCTCTTAACCGTTGAAATGAATGAATCAGCAGGCGCTTCAAATCGCCTTCGTCCTCGTCGATGGGATAGAGAGGAAGGGAGGAGGGGGGGGGGGATTTACGTTCCCGCCGATGGTCGTATTTCCGCGGGGGGGCACACAGCGCGGTGCCCCGGCGAGCAAATAGAGAATGGCCTCGACGACGTGGTGGTTAGAGCGCAAAGTTCGACCACAGGCTTTAACGGCGCGATACTTGGCGGTATTCTTCGCTTCGAGCGCGTGGGCGTACCGGAAGTCTTCCTCCGCGAGAACTCTTCTCAGTCGAAGATAAGAAGTATGTTCCCAGAGATATACCTTGTCTGTACGCCATGGTTTTTAGCTAAGAAATAATATAGTAGACTAGGTATCTCTAGGTGCGTTATTAATAAAAAACATATTAATAAAAAACATTATAATATATATTTTTAATATATTTTGTAGAATTTTATTATATTTTATTTTTTTATTAATTTTTTATTAATTTATAGAATTTTATTATATTTTATATTATATATTATATATTTTATATTTTATATTTTTATTAATATTTATTTTCTTTAATTAATTAATATTTATTAATTTATTAATATATTTTAATAATGTATTTTATATTATTATTATACTATATTTAGTAAAAAAAAATATATATATTGAGATCGAATAACATTAATGAAATTAATAATGAATGATGAAAAATATTTTCTATAATAATGGAAAATATTTTCGATTAATATATTATAATTTTTATATGTATATAAAATATTCTATTTTTTCAAGGATGCTGATTATTCCGATTTACTAAAATTTAACAGAGGCACTCTAAACTACTGGACCGAAATCGCATTTAATTAAAGCCATCGATGTTCGCTGTTTTTTTTTTTTATAGAATTGCAAAAATTTAATTTTTTTTTCAATGGGATTTAAATTTTTCTTTCTAATACTTTGACGACGACGGGATTAATGATAGAAAATTATTTTTTCCGAGCCCATAATCGAAAGTAGTGCAACAAAATTTTTCAGGCTAAAACGAACGATTTTGCATGACTTATAACGACATATTCGCGATACCATGGCGCGTGCGTGGGTGTATGTATGGGCGTGCGAGGAGAAATTTTTCTTTAGCTTGCTCCATTAAGATTCGCGCGAGCTACTCGGAAAAAATATTGTCGCATTTAAAAAAATTAAAATTTTTTTTTTAACAAATTGTACATTTTTAAATACTCGAAAGAGAGGATACATGTCAAATAATTTGACACGTGACATATGTCAAATAATTTAACACGTGACATATGTCAAATAATCGATAAGAAATAACGGAGTTACTTTTAATTTAAAATAATTCTCTGAGAATGCACACGTGTTATTTACAGCATTGTGTCAAGTTTTTCAATTGAAAATGTATACATGAGAGAGAGAGAGAGAGAGATGCGTATATCTCTCTGCGCAAATAGTTTCGTGTATTTTTATATCTTATCCGGCAGTTTATCATCATACTGAGAGAGAATTAGCCTCGTACGTGCTGGCAGGATCGATGGATCGAATTTACCACGCGATATCTTGCATGCTGCACGCGTAGATCACGCGCAATAACTTACACGTTGCTTCGGCAACGGGTCGGAATCACCGAGGACCCATACATCACCTTAATGCTGTCGCTACGATGGCTCGTAAATCACGGCGATCCACCCACGCGGCGGCGATCTCGGATCGATAAGAAATCTCCGCGAGAGTGGTAGACGATCTGAAACATGGCTTCCTAGTCGTGTCGACGAAAATAATAGCGCACCGAGATTTCCGACGATGCTTCTTTTCACGTATTTGTCTTGCATGCCTCGTTTGAAATTTTAATGTCAACTTGAGACGATCGGAGAGCGAGTAGAAACTTTTCTGCACATTTATACGATTTTTATTTTCGCATGGGAATAATTTTTTTTTTTATCTTTAACAAGATGTTTATTTCCCTGAAAAAATATGGAAAGCCTGGAATTTTTAGAGAATTTTTTTTTTTTTTTTTTTTATCTGGAGAAGTCAGGGAATTCTCAGAATTTTATTGAGACTCAGGAAATTTAAAAAAAAATTTTTTCCCCGAAGTCCAATAAAATTCTCTGAATTCCAATAAAATTGTATGAAATTCCTTGATTTCTCATAGAATTTTATTGGGACTTAAGGAATTTTTTTAAAAAAATTTTCTCTGAGTTCCAATAAAATTTTCTGAATCCCAATAAAATTCTACGAGAATTCCCTGAGTCAGGGAATTAAAAAAAAATTCTCTCTTTGACAATTTTGCTCTTGCAATCTATTGTAAGTAATTCGCCGATAAGCCAAGTTGTGAATTATGTGTTTAAAATATATTAGAAAATATATATCTATTTTTATTTATATATTTAATGTCTCAACAAAATATTTGAATATGCAATACATTTTTTTAATTTTAATTTTTAATAATAAAAAATGAAAATATTATACAAATTAAAAATTTTCGTCTTAATAAAAGCTATTCAGTTTTTTCATTTATTTTACATTTATAAATCTAGCACTTGAAACTTAAATATTTTTTTCTCGAGTAAAAAACATTAGAAAATGCGTATAATAAAAATCTTATTTTAGAAAATTGTATCAAAAAAATTTTTTTAAATATTTAAAGAAAATATTTTCTTTAAAATATTTTCTTTAACTTTGAATAAAAATACCTGAAGAATCAGGGAATTTTCAGGACATTTTTTACAAATTTTTTTTTTTTTTTTTTTTTTTTGAGTAAACACTGTTTAATCATGTTTATAAAATCATTGATTTATTTTATTAGCTATCAATTCTCGATACATCAATATACTAGTCAAATGATACCGGGCGTTCCCGGCTTCTATCGCGTAACATTAAACACAAACATTTACGCAATCGCATTATGTAAACCGACTACTTGAAAGCTATTCAGAGTATATTTTTTCAAAGCGCGCGCTTTGAAAAGACTCGGGAGAGCGAGTCTGGACCATCGAGATCACCGATCCGATGGCCCATCGAGCGGGCTGATCTTTTTTTTCTCCCACTCGGCGCACGGGTGTTTGCGTCACAAGCGTTTAGGCTCTCTCGCGTGTGCGTGTCGAAAGATCGCCATTAAAAACAAATTTTCGGTACCCTTGCCAGAGCCGGACTGAAAATAGAAGAATAATTCTCTGTTTGATCATTGAACACGCGCAAACATCTGCAAGTATAACTCGAGGTGAAGTGGCGACGGAACTCTCGCAGATAAAAGGCGTATTGTAAATTAATTCGTCGACGCGATAAAAAATTCCTCAACGTTTTCAGCGATCTGTGAACACAATTCTCGAATGACCAGTTAATTAATTAAAAATTTTGATTTAAAAAAAATGTGTATTTTTAGGGTGTCTATTATCTGGAAAAATCTCAAAAATTTGAATTTCTCAGGAATTTTATTTTTATCTTGAAAATTCGGGGAATTTTCATGAAATTTTTATTTGAACTCAGGAAAATTTTTTTTGAATTTTCTCTTTGATCATTTTGTTTTTATATTGCATACATCAGCAATTTGAGTGGCCAATGATTGTGAATTATATGTTTCAAATATATTATAAATATCTTTTTCTCTTTGATTATATGTTCATTGTTATAACAAAAATACTGAATACACAATACTGAGCACATATTTTTTATTGTAATCACAATTAATGATAGAAAATGAAAATATTGATTTTGAAAGATACTTATCTTACAAAAGTTACTCAGTTATTTTTAGTTTATTTTTTAATTTAATATTTAAAATTTAAGTAATTAATTTTTTTCTTTGTACAAATGAAAACACGCATAAAAAAAGTTGTTTTAAAAAATTTTATCTGAAAACTCAATTTTTGAATTTTGAACAAATTATCAGAAAAATTATATTTTATATATTTTCCTCAAGATTTTTATCGAAATTATATGCAATTAAATATTTTAATCGATAATTTTAAAATATTATATTAATTTTCCATACATTATTTATCACATTTTCTTACTACAAATTATATTTCTAATTTAGCGAGGCATAATTGCAAAACTTATTTAAACATCAGTAATAAAAATTGAGAGGCTTCTCTTCTATCGCCACGCATTCACATAGAAAACAGACTTTGTCCATAATATCACCAGTTATAATCACTGTGTTCATTACGTCGAACCATATAATTTCGCCGGCCCGTATATCCTGTGAACATATTTTTACGGGAGAATCATATTTGCCTATTCAAACGAAGACATATGTCGTGCGTCTGGCACGCAATGTTGCATCTCGCAACGCTCGTGACAGCTTCCGCAAATCTTTGAGATTAACGTGGACCTCTAATTACGTCCGTATTTGCTTGTCAATAATTAGCGCTTTTATCAACGATCGCCATATATACCGGTAGGCGCAAATCCCCAGAGGGAGGGAAGAGTCTCTCTCTGCGACGAGGTGATCGATTAGTGGGTGGCTGGGGCCGGCTCGAGGAGAGGGGGAGGGGGAGGGGGCATAAGCGTTGAAATTGCCGTGAAATTATGTGCCTGTTAACCGCGGGCTCGTTTTACGGGCCGATATCCTCTCGATGAGAGGCCTTTCCGAGTCTCTCGGGTTTCAGCGTGTTCAATGCACGCGAGATGCACGTCGACCGTTTCCTTTACGTAACTGGCAAATTGCGAGTCCATTCCAAGAATGCGATACATTTTTCTTCATCGTCACGAGTCGACGAGACGGGGATGAAAGGAGCGGATACAAGGATAGAGTCTCGAAAATTGATAATTCCTATTTTAATTTGTTCAAGGAGGATCTTTGAGGCTTAGAAACGTCAAACAAAATATTTTATGTGTTTTAGAAAAGAGGGAAAGGAAATATTTTAACATTTATAAATGAAATTTTAAAGAAGGGTGTCTCTCAAACGCACTCTTAAAGAGTGCGTTTGTTAAGAAAAGCAAGTAATTTGATTAGAAAAGTGCCGGATTCAGGGGAGAAGCTGGAGGGGCGGTAAATCAGACGAGAAAGATCGCTTGGGTAAATAAATGGCACTCTAGAGGGATTTTATCGGTATTAAAGGCGGCGCCAAAGGAAGGGGTTTCAAGTGGATGGATTTGGGTCGAGAAGGTATCTCCTCGGCGCGTCGAGGAATAAACATTGGTGTGGCACAAAGGATGCGCTTGTGATATCTCAAGATGAATATAATCTCGCGGATATATCCTGGCACGTTGGTTATCATCTAAATCTGCATAATAACGTCACGGATTATATTTACATTTTATACAGAACAAGCGAATTTTGCAAATAAACCTGTGTGACGAAATTGGTTTGTTTTGGTGTTCTTTGGAACCACCTAAAGTATCTCAATCTAATTCTGAGCACTCTGTATATCATAGATTATTTAATCGACGATGAAGTGAGATATTGAATGAAATAATTGTCGATGATCAGCTGACATAATTCAAGATACATCATTAATTATGCGATATATACAATCTCTTGGATGTACACATCAATGTTCCTTGCGCTCACGTGTTATAATCGATCAAGCTGTAAAGCGCATAAATATATACAACCGTGCTGATGTGACAGGAAAAATCATGCCAATCATTGGCGTGTGTCGCCTCATAAATCATTCAGCCACGTTGCTATCACGCCGATTATCCCGCCGTGTCTTCATCATGTCTCCCGACATCCTCTAAAGCTTGCGATTATTATTTTTCTCGGTGTAAATTTATTACGAATGATTTCACCGAGTCTTTCAATCATGTCGCTTTCGTAAGTGTGACATAAATGTGATTTTTTTCTTTTTCAGCTATGATTATCGTAATTTGTCGATCTTGTGGATTCCTTCGGTTGCTTCCCGTAAATCCTTCAAATCTATAGATCCCGTGGCTTCGATCAATTTCAAATTCTGCGAAATTATATAATGTATGAATCATCTACAGGGTTCCCTGGAAAAACCTGGAATTCTCAGGGATTTTATTTTTACCTTGAAAATTCAGGGAATTTTCAGGGATTTTGTTTTTTTTTACCGTATCTTGATTTCATTTTTAGTTTGAAAAATCAGGAAATTTCCATAGAATTTTATTTGAACTTGGAAGGACATTTTTTTAAAAATGATCTCTCATTTTGTTCTTATTTATTTCAAGCATCGGCAGTCTGATTGGCCAATGATTGTGGATTGTAATATATTTTTCAAATATATTACAAATATATATTTTTCTTTTTTTTATTATATGTTCATTGTCACAGCAAAAAATATTGAACACAAAATACACATTTTTTATTCTAATTCTTACAATTAAATACTTATCTTACAAAAGTCATTCAGTTTTTTTTTAAATGCATTTTTAAATTCAATATTTCAAAAATTTAAATGGCTTATTTTTCCTTTGTGAATGAAAAGCATAAGAAAACGCATACATAAAAAAAAATTTATTTAAAAAAATTCTCTAATTTCACCTGGATTTTTGAAATAAATTACCCGAAAAATCGGGAAATTCTTAAGAAATTCTTTCGCAAGCTTTGGATAGACATCCAGGTCCTTTGACACAGAATCTTGAGATCTCTTGGCGTTCCAAGATCGCCATATATACGGCAGCGCGAGTTTTATACGGCGTCTTAATCGTCGCACCTGCGGCGCGCGTTTTCCGACTCATTTTAAGCGCGCTTACGGAGCCGAACGCGCGTAATTTTGCCCAATCGGCGATGGTAATTTTCCGCAGTGGGATATATCTTTACGAGTCGCGAGCGAAAACGTTAACGACAGCCAGACAAGAGATCCTCGCGAGCGATCGAATCCACGGCGCTCGCTTCTCTCAGGGCGAAGAGCGACTCTCGCCAAAGATAAGCGGTGCTCGAAACGAGATGCGCTCGATGACTCTCTCGCGCCACGCTGACAGAAATATTCAAGTGACAAATATGACGTTGCCGCTCTTTTTTTTTTCCTTTTCTTCTTTTTCCTTTCGCGTATACGCGCTTTCGACAATGGACGCGTTCATGAAGCGCTTAAAGGTCGTCGGATTCGCCTCTTCCGCACGATGACGTTTCATTTGCTTTACATACCGCTCCGGCCATATTTCACAACATAATCAGTTCGATTGTGTTACACGATCGATCGAAGAATCATGAATGCCTGTTAAATGCATTCAAATTAAAAAAAAAAAATTAAATGCACATTTCTTTCGTTCTTCTTCTCAGAATGAAAATAAAATTTGCAAGAGATTTTTTCAACACGGATTTATTGTACGGTAAAATAAAAGGAAGGATTTTAAAGTGTCGAGAAAATTTATTATATATATATAAGTTAAAAGATTGCCATATAAATTTATGAATAAAATTTGCGAGCATGAAATAAATTCCGTATAAATTTGCAAGATAAATTTGGCTGGATTTTAGAGAACGTCAAAGTTAAAACGTTTAACCGCTTTACGATGAATTAATATTTATCTGCAAAAATTCTCTTACAATAGAATTTTTGAATGCAATCTTGCTCAGACATAATGTTTGAAACGAGGCTGGATGCGGTTAATAATTAATAATATTCTTGGCTGCGATGAAGACGCACGAAGTCGGTGAAAGAAGTTGAATGTCGCGATTAAAAATTGTAAATGCCATTCACAGCGATGATAATTACATCTTGCAGCGATCATCGAGAGCAATAAACGCAAATTTTTCACCGACTCCATGATAATTCCATGCCTCGTAGTGACTTTAATGCGCGCAATAAAGCTGTTAAGAGAATATTCCTATCGCGCTACATCCTTAAATACGATGGCATTAAAATTATACAGTGTGTGATTTATTCCTAAGAATGCTGATGAAATGCTGTAGAAAAATGACAGACCTTTTTTCCGCAGGCAGCTCGCGCAAAAAAAAAAAAAAAAAAAAATTGTATTCTGTCGTGTAAAAATTCCTGCGCAAGATTTGAGGAAGCGAAAATTGATCACCTCGCGAATCTTCTTGTCTTCTTGCTTTTGGCTCCGTACGCATTTGCACGGTTTTTTTCTTGCGTATCGAAGATTAAAAAAGGTGGCTAAGCCGACTGTGCAGTAAAAACGCCTTTTATAACATCGTCGACGCGAAGACACTTTCAGCAACCGCAGTAAAATCGCCGTGAGCAACGCGCCCGGAGTATGTACGAACAGCTACTTAAATTCTAAAGCAGATTTACCGTCGATCACCGTAAAGATTGCCCCGATTTGCATAAGAAGTTGACGTTTAAACGGGCGCGCTCTGTTGCTCTGGCATTTCTGGCCGAACGTAATTGCGCCTGTCCACAATATACAAGCATAAAACATGATTCTTGATGCACGTATGCTTTTAGACGCGCAGTATCATTGCGATTTTTATCGTCCTCATCTTTGTGAAATTGCATTTCACTTACGTAGCACGGATAGGATGTAATTATATTGAATATTTCTAAAGGTTAATGTATAATTTTAACTCTTGACGTGTAAATATATAATGTACAGGGTGTCCTAGGTCGGGTCAATGAAACTTCAGGCTCTTATAAGAAATTGAATTTTAAACAAAAATGTTCCTATAAAGGTAAGTTTGAAAACGCTTTGTTGAAAAGTTATAAACATTCTGTAATTTGTTATGATCAAAATTTAATAAGAACATTTTTGCGTTTGGCATTTGCAATGTTTGTGTAAACAGTACATATGTAAAGATCATGGAAAAATGTTTTTTTTTTTTTTTTTTCAAATTTCTGGTTTTTTTTTTTTTTTTTTTTTTGTTTTTTTGTTTTTTTGAGCTTATTTTCTTTTTGAACGCCTTATCAGAATTAAAAGAAATTAGTGTAATTTAGTTTGTTAATTAGATCTTTTTCAGATTTATTTAGTTACTTTTTTCAAATAAAGGTTTTTTCAAATGAAGGCTTTTGAAGTTATTTTTAAAAATTATCAAAAATGATTTTTTAAAGTTTATTAGCTATAACTTTTTAACGAAGCGTTTCCAAACTTACTTATTTGTAACATCGTAAATTTTTTTTTGTTTTAAATTCAATTTTCTGTAAGACCCTAAGTTTTATTGACTTAATCTGGAGCACCCTGTATAGTATATAATATTTTAATTATATTTATATAAATAATAATTTATTTTAAAGAGAAGAAACTCTTTTAGAAACTTTTAAACATTGCTACGCATAAATTTACGAATAGAAAGTATACAGAATAATTTAATATTGTATTCTCTTAATTGAATAAATTCTTATCCCGTACAATTCGCATTTTCGAAAAATCAAAATTATTTTTATTATTATGAAAAATATCCTTGTTAATGTGAGCGATATTTCTATTATATAATATTCTTTGCTTCGGTTACATATAAGTGCGACACGGATAAAGAATTACGAGTTGGTTCATTATAAAATAAAAAAATCGTGACGTTTTATTATCGCAAAATTACAACGCCCTGGTCTTTAAAATTTTGCTATTCAAACTTGCGACAATCAACTTAATTGGATATCACTCGCGAAAAGAAATTGCCAGATAAATACAAACAGGTACTAAAATGGCGTTTATTATGGATCACCGCATAAACTTCCTCGATTTGCATGACAAGTATCCCAATAAGAGCAACGTCGACATGGCGGACGGAACACGGCAAGTTGACAAGCGAGACTTGTTCGCTATGACATTATCGCATTTGTTCGTGGCAAAATTATAGCAGGCTGAGCCTTGAAAACGTCGGCG
>JBCEZV010000089.1:8559098-8583085 GCA_039654365.1 Cataglyphis livida
TATATCTTTCTCTCTTTAATTATATGTCTATCGTCATGGCAAAGAATATTGAATAAAAAATATCGAGTACACATTTTTTATTATATTCTTACAATTAATGAAAGTATTATGTAAATGAAAAATATTTATCTTACAAAAATCATTCAATTCTTTTCGGTACATTTTTAAATTTAATATTTAAAATTAATAAATGGTTTATTTTTCCTTTATATGAGTGAAAAACATTAGAAAACACACACAAAAAAAAACTTATTTTTAAAAACGCCATCTAAAAATTCTCTAATTTTATCTGGAATTTTAAACAAATTATTTGAAAAATCAGGGAATTCTCACGGAATTTTTCTATAAGCTATGGGTAGATACCCTATAGAATACATGACAATTAGATTTCAATTTAGTTATAAAAGCTGAAGGATAATTCTCTTTAAAATTGCATTTTATAAACTAGAAAAAAAAAAACGTAAAACTTTTAAAATAATAATAAATTGATTATACCGATCTCTTTGCAATTCGAGAGAGATATCCTTAACTCAATGAATTAATTATAATTTATTTAGATTGGTTATTGGGGTCTGGCAACGGGGACGGGTTGCACGACTTGCGGCTGCGATTCCATAGGATCCTACAACACCTCCTGTCACAGCGATACAGGACGATGTTATTGTAAGCCGGGTGTAAGTGGTTTGCATTGTGACACTTGTCTCTCTGGGTATTATGGATTTTCATCGAACGGTTGTCAACGTAAGTCAGATCAAATTAACATTTGTTTAATTTTGAACAAAGAATAATATTTCACATAGAGATATAAAAAAAAAACTATTTTTTTTTTTATTGAAAAAAAAATAAATTTTCTTTTTCTTTCATTATTTTTTTTAAATGTAATATTATTTTTTACATATTTTTTTGTTAATATAATAAAAGAAATTAAATATCTTACATTTTTAATTAATTTTTTTTCGAAATTTTTTTATCTAATTAAAAATAGTAATTACATAAACTATATAGCCAATTGAAATGCGAGCTATATTTAAATAAATGTTAATTCAAATCTATCATCTAAAAAAATCTTAAAAATAATGAAAAATTAATTTGCAGCAATCAATATATAAAAATATTAAATATCTAAAGAAAAAAGATTTTTTTTTTTTTTAAACGAGGCTTGTTTTTTATTTATAATTTTAATTTCACGCCGCTAATTCTAAGACACTCTGCTGTGCGCTACATCTGTATCTTCCCTTCCATAATATCTCGCTGTATCGATAGAACAAAGGATAAAAAGTCTCGGTTGTCTTACAGTGTGCGATCCGTGCGTGCGACCTGGTCACGTGTGCGACCCCGACACCGGTCGTTGCGTATGTCCCCGGCTGACCTACGGCGAGCACTGCGACCGGTGCAGACCCGGCGCTTGGGATCTGGTGCCACAAATCGGCTGCAGACCCTGCGCCTGCACATTGGGCGCCACGCGATCCCAATGCGATCATCAGGGTCAGTGTCCCTGCAGGATCGGTTACGACGGGCTCAGGTGCGAAAGATGCGCCAGAGGATACTACGGTTATCCGAGATGCCGGCCTTGCGGCTGTAACGTCGCCGGGACGACGCAATGCCAGGACGGTGTCTGCGAGTGCGATGATAAGGGACAGTGTCCCTGCAAGGTGAGCTCAAAAGAGCACAGCTTATCAGTATGTATAAAAAAGAAAAGAGTGACAGGATGTCTACTTCCTGGAAAAATTTAGGGAAGCTGGAATTCTCAGAGATTTTGTTTTTATCTTGAAAAATGAAGGAATTTTATGAAATTTTATTTATGAATTTTATTCTTATATTGCAAGCATTAACAATCCGATTGGTCAATAATTGTGAATTGTATGTTTGAAATATATTATAAATATATATTTTTCTCTCTTTGATTATACAGGGTGTCCTAGACTACCCGTACACCCCTTTTCTTTCAAAAACTAAGCATTTTAGAGAAAAACGTTTTGAACAAAAATTGTATGGTTTTGAGGGGAACATAAGATGGTGTCATTGGTTTGACCTTGGATGGCATCGTTAAGGTCAAGTCAAGGACACCTTTAATTTCTTCAATGGAATCTCCTATTTTTTATTGCATATTCTTATAGCTTGTATAGAGAGCTTTTCAAAACACTATAATAAAATATTTTTTCATTAAGAATTTTTAGAGTTATTTTGTATCTTAATCTGACATATTTATTAGTATAAAAGATAGAAGTGGAAAATTTTAAATAACATAAAAATAATTCTCTCTCAAAAATGTAAGGCGCGCTTGAAACTAATCTATCATTTCATTTTGGTTTTTTGGTTTATTGACGAAAAGTATTTATTTAAACTATTAAGTATTATACATAAATTATTATGCAAACAAAAATGTTAAAAATATATCTGAAATTCTTCTAATAATTGGTGAATTTTTGCAAAATGTGATTTATCAATTTTTCACACGAGTATAAATAATGATCTTTACTTTACAGAAATTTAATTTAGAAATAAAAAATTTTGAAGAATTATTCTAGAATTATCACTCTACGGTTTTTATTCTAAAATTAATTCCAAACTTTGAAAATATTCATGTTTGCTTTCGAACGATATATCTGAGAAACGCATTAATGAAATATAATTTTCAAGGAATTGGTCGTTGGGCGACAGTGCAATCAATGTAAAGAAGGCACGTTCGGTCTTGCGGTGGACAACGCCAGAGGATGCACCGAGTGCTTCTGCTTCGGAAGAAGCACACTGTGTCAACAGGCTTCACTCAGTTGGGGTCAACGCAGATTAACACATCCTCGAGTTCTCTACATCAATGAAACAGCCAGCGATGTAACAGTAGGATTTATTTTAATCGTCAAAAATTTGATTACAAAAATTGATAAATGTTATTAAAATGATATTCATCTGATTATATTTTTAAATGAACAATAGGATTTATTTTAATTAAAAAATTTTGATTGCAAAAATTGATAAATATTGTTAAGCTGATATTTATCTTATTATATTTATCATCATGTGATTAATAAATAGATAATGACCTTTGGCTCCACGACCGTACTGCCAACGGTGAACGGTGGTTTAAATGTGACGAATGGCCTTTCTGTAATTCCTGGATCCGAGGGTGACGTTACGTTGCCGCCAAATCTTTATTATAATTATCCTTTATATTGGAGATTGCCGGATTCTTTCCTAGGCGACAAGGTAATTTTTTTTCACTTTTAAGCATTATGTCTTTGTAAATGCAATTTGCTAAATGCAAAAAAAAATTAATTTATTAAATTTAATTTTTTTATTCAAATTTCTTCGCTAATTTTTTTAATCAATTTTTTTAAAAATACTATGCAAGAATATGCGATTCTTTTGTTTGATTAAACCATTTAAAATGTTAAACGTATTCACATGCTTTAAGGTGGTCTCTTACGGAGGATTCTTACGTTTCAAAACCTTAACGGAAGGTGGAATACCTTTCAGATCGAACCTTCGATATCCTATTGTGCAGTTGCAAGGCAATAATAAGATTGTCTTGGAATATTATCTGCATCTACCGGTGAACGATAATCGTTATGAAGTCAGGTATTTAGTTTCTAATAATATGCAGTATAATTAATTTTGAAAAGAGAAATATACATTATCGAATGCAAATTAATTTAATTAGACGAATATATCATATTATATAAGATTTTTTACTAATTTCTAACTTTTGTAAGACTCTGGATTTCTAATTACTCAAACACAATGAGCATATTTATATCTAATATATTGTTTTAGATTCCACGAATCGCTGTGGCAATTACAAAACAGACCAGACTACAAAGTTTCCAGGGAGTTACTAATGGTTGCATTACAGAATCTTCAATATATCCTTGTGAAAGCCTCGGACAATGGCGAATTTACAAAAACCACGTACGTATAATTAAAGAAATAATCACTTCATGGAGAGTATAAAATAAATTACGTTCATTTTGCATTATCAATTTCGGCATTTAATAATTCTTGGCAATAAAAATTTGAAAATAAAGAACAAAAAAAAAATCCTAGTACAGATATACAATGAGAGAAAGTGATAAAAATTTTTTGTGATAACGTTTCACTTATTTTACATATATTGTTCAGACTCTTGGAGGCATCCCTTGACGCCGCTGTCCTGACACCCACGCACTCGCCACCGTTGGCGATCGGAGTGGAAATCTGCCAATGCCCTTTGGAATACAACGGCACATCCTGCCAGGATCCCAGCATTGGCTTCTACAGGTGGTACAAGAACACCACTGCCACGTCCACCATCGTGATTGATCTTGTCGGACAAGCGAGACGCTGCCAGTGTAATGGGAGATCCGATGTGTGCGACAGAGAGACGGGATATTGCTTGGTAAGCATTACTTTAACATTTTCCTATAAGTATACGCTATTCATGGAGATGATAGCGCGACAGGAAGTGTGGTAAGGGACAAGTAGTACAAGGAGATGAGTTGAAGTTGGTACGAGATAAATTTCTTACTGAAGATTCTTCGAATCTGCATCGTTTGCAGGCTTATATTCTTTTCGAAATAATTGCATACATACTATTTACATATTAATTAGTATAATTAAATTATTTTATAATTTAATTATACTAATAGTAAGCTCACTTTGTATTTTTTTCTAATGATAAATATGTCCTGATGTTTTTTATAATAAAGTTTAAAAGAAATCGGGATTATTTAATCCTGTCAACGATTTTTTCATAGTTATTATATGTCAAAATACATAAGTAAATATTTTAGATTTTACACACACATATATAGATAAGCTTTGAATAATTTTTTATATATTGAAAAAATATTGAAAGAATATTGAAAATTCTTGTGTTACAGAACTGCCAAGAAAATACGGTTGGTGCACACTGCAATGTTTGCGCTGACAGTTTCTACGGTCACCCGGAATTTGGGGGCTGCAAGCCGTGTCCTTGCCCACAAGTCGACAAAAGATTTTCAAGTACTTGCGTAATTCGTGCAAACAATGAACCCATTTGTCACTGCAAGCCAGGTATGTGAACAAGGATATAAAAAATGATAGAAAAAAATTTTATCTTAATTCAAATCTTAAAAGAACAAATCCATCGCGCGAGAATGTTTAATAGATACTTTCAATTTTAAGATCCTAAATATATTAGTTTTCTACGAATCTGTTATATTATAATAGATTAATATTTCTATTTTTTTTTAATACCTTGTTTGTCGCAGGTTACATTGGTAGAAAATGCGAACGTTGCGCCTACGGCTATTACGGCTCTCCTGGTCTCCCGGATGGCAAGTGCGTTCCGTGCGGTTGCAACTTGGCAGGAAGTTTGAGCGACACCTGCGACGGCGAGACAGGCCAGTGCAAGTGCAAGTCCGGTTCTACGGGCAGGGATTGTTCCCAGTGCACGGCATATCGTCACGTTTACATAAATGACATTTGCACTTGTAAGTTTAATGACTATTATAGAACTTTATCACGTTAAACATAGAAATATAAAAGTTACGTAAAATGTTGAGGTGTTATTTTATCAATTTCTGATAATATAACTGCTATAAATGTACACTTATCGTTTCATTACATTATACACGCTATATTGTCATGTTTAGCGTGCAATGACAATTGCACAGGAATTTTGCTCGATACCGTCGCAACGCTGTCCGACAAGTTGGCTGCAGGAACGAGTCACATAGGAGATGGATATATTCCACCCCCGTGGGAAGAATTAACGTATATCGATTCCATCGTCACCGCACATCTCAAAGAATTGGAACTACAGACTCGTCTGCAGCAAAGAATGAAGACTGTACCTTGGCAAGAATATAAGAAACTTGCGGAAGATGTTGAAATTATATTAAGAAACGTATGTAATTGTAATATTACTGGATTTAATATTGTAATGATATTTGAATTAATGATGATTCAAATGAGTTATGCGATTTTTTCTTATAAGTTGTTTCACATATCTTTTTGTATTTCTAACTTGCAGATGAGTAAGTGTGCAAACTATGCCGATACCTTGAAGATCAAGAGTGGCGACTTGAAAAATAATATTTTTACCGGAAAGATCATGCTTAATAATATAAAAAAAGACATAGAAGGTATTATTTCATTTTAATTATTACTAAAAAATTGCATCGTAATAGAAATACTCTTTTAATGCAATTTTTAATGCAATTGCGCAGATACGACTTTGGAACTCAATCAATATAGTAATGACAATAGGAGAATAGAAATCAAGAAGGCCTTAAAAACGGGAAAGATGATCTTGAATCATCTGAAATCTGTCAATATAGCCCAAAGAGTCGTGGAGGTAGAAAATTTCCTTGAGTAAGTATATTATTTTTTTTTAATTAAATAAAAAATTTTAATAAATATGTTAAACGATGTCTTTTATTAATAGTGCCGTTACCAAATACGTGGCATGGTTAAACTCTCTTTACGACGTGACTGAGCCCTTATCAGCCGCTCAGGACGATGCTAAAGATTACGAGATAAAATTGGATGACATGAGAACAGTCGTAGAAAACACCATGGAAACGCTATTTAGCTACGATGGTTTGTACAATCATATCAACAAGACATTCATTGAAACTAAGAATCAGTGTACTCGTATCGAAATGTTGCACGATGGAATAAACGAATCGATAACCGACGGAAAGAAACTCATTGATGAGGCTCTCGATTTGCTCGATGCGGGGAACAACATTCAAGTACGTAAATATCTTCATGATTTTAAAAATAATTTATAATAATGATATAAAATTATGAACGGAAAAAATCAATGCGTCGATATAGAAAATATCTTCGATGATAAACAATTGCATATTTTTAATTCATCAATATGTTTGTCGATTTTTAGGATCAGTCGGATTGGCGAGATAAACTGGCGAATTCAACGCAGGAACTCACTATGAAGGAGGAACACCAGTACCAACTAAATTACGAGTACGCCAAGAAATATGTAGCGCCGGCGGTGCAACACGCGAAAAATCTGTCCAACTACGTCGACCAGTACGTCAGGTAAGATCGCGTCCATAGGATAATTAATTCGATCGATGCCTCGCATTTTAAATCTAAAATGTTATCGAATAAATCAACACGATGATTCGATAAAGTCTATCTTTCTCGTCTATCTTTCTCGTCGAGCAGCCTCTTTGCCGAGACGCGTGACATTGCGGCGAGTCCTTTGAAAGCCAGCCAGACCTACAAGAACATCGTCGACGGTCTGCGAACGGCGAAAGTTACCGCAATGGCAGCCAAGGAAATTATCGAAGAAGTGCATGGAAAGGTAAGAAATGATAGATATATGATATTTTTAAATCCTAAAGTTTTACGAGGTACCTTTCTCATTTTTCTTGATCAATTCAAATTTTGTCGATTGAAGCCAATATGCATCGAGAAATCTCTTTTTATTTTTTATGGAATTTATTACATAATAAAATTTGTGTTATAATTTGATGATTTTAATGATGTTCAGTATTTATTAATTTATTATCGCAGGGAAATAAAATTCGACGAAATGCAGTGTTATATTTACAGGATTAGAAACAAATATCTCGATAAAAAAAAAAAAAATTAAAATTTAGATAAAATATTTTGGAATAAAGATTTACTTTAGAAGAGTTTAGATTATGTTTAGAAAATAATAAATATTAATTATATATTTTTCTTCTTTCGAATTCTGATTTTTTGTTTTTAATCACGTAATAATAAAATTTTGAGAGTTGGCTATAAATGTAATATAGATGCTTTCTCAAGGCTTTCCCCCCTTCGGGACAGAAATCGCTACTGAACAATGCCAAGGAAATATTAGACAAATCTTCACAGCAGTGGAAAACAGCGAAAGAGCACGATAAACTTATCAAGAATGCAAACACCGAATTGGAGACTCAGAAGCAAGCTGTGCTTGTGTTGAAAAATACATTGAACAGCACTGGCATAAACGACAATGATATAAATGTGAAATTACGAGAGCTGCAGAGCAATAGCAAAAAATGTAAATCTGTATTTTACAATTTATTTAATAATATTAAAAACTTCAAGAAAGCAATGTTTGCCGTATAAAAGAATTTCAAATAATAATGTTGTATTAACAAAAATCTTTTTATCAGTGCATGAGGATCTAGTGAATATCTTGGAGAAGAACGACAAAGTAACAAAGTCTGCAAGTGACACGCAACGATTGATCGACGATTACAAACATGGCATTGCCGATAGATTGAAGCCGAAATTACAGGATTTAAAACGCGAAGGCGATTCAAAGATTAGCTTGGCCAGTGAAAAATGTAATGTTTTGTTTGACTTAATTACTAACTAAATAATTTTAGAAATATTTGTGTAAAGTGTATTTGTGTATTTGATAAAAAAATAGTGCCATGAAAATATATGGATTTTAGTGTCAGAGACAATGAGCAATATTAAGACAGCCGATGCGAAACTGATAAGCTTGTCCAATGCTGCGATGAAACGAAAAGCCGTCTTCGACAAGTGGAACGATACATTAGCCACAAAATTGCAGAATCTCAAAGATAAAATTGCAGAGGCCCGAAACACCGCCGACGGGGTAATCATAATTCATTATTTCACTTGTTTGAATAATTTATAATAATAATACAAATTAAAATAAGATCGATTCTACGTAAATTATTTTATTATCATATTGCTAGATACTATGCCATGCGAGTCTTGGATTTGCTAAATTTTTAATTAATAAGATAACTAATAGATAATGAGATAATTAATATGATAATAAAATAACGTATCATTTCTTTAGATTCGCGTCTCTATGAGATCGGAGGAGGGTAAGGAATGTATTCGTTCGTACAGACCGACGATGTTACAACCTTCGGCAACGACATCGATCGTGATGACATTCGCGCTTCCAACCGCGCGTAAAGAAGGTTCTCTGTTTTATTTGCCCAGCGGAATTAATGTACGTGCTATAATAACACAATATATTAATCTATCAATTCAAATAAGATGAAAATTATGATATAAATTATGATATGATATATGTAATGTTCCAAAACTTTTTTTTATTTCCTGCAGGATGATTTCGTTGCTTTAGAAATAGTTGATAGAAGAGTGCGATTTTTGTGGAACGTCGGTGATGGTACAGGTGTTTTGACGCATCCTGAAGTTCTCGAAAGTGGCGATTTGCAGAATGACAGATTTTGGTATCGGATCGAGGCTGAAAGGTAGATAACAATTATCAGGTCAAATTATTTGGCGTCGTAAAAATTAGTTAACGGATCATTAAGTGATGCCTCACATTAATTTCAAATAATCAAAATAATCAAATGTTTTTTGGCAACTTTAGAACTCGACACACGGGCAAGCTGAGCGTGCATAGACAGACGTTGACCTCCGGAAAGTATCTTCCCGTCATTAATTCGACCAATCCCGAGTACGGTCGTTTCGACGTTCTACCTGCAGATCGAGTGTGGATAGGAGGTATTCCCAAATCGCAGAGAAGGCCGACGAAATTGATGGCTACCAACGGACTTCCGGGCTGTATTCATCAGGTGATCCTCGACGGAAGACATATCGGTCTGTGGAATTTTGTTACGACCGCGCCAGATAGAGCTTGCAAACCTTGCGTTGAAGGGTAATTTACTGTGAAAGCTATTAATTCTCTTTAACATTTATGTCTATCCTAATTAAATAAAATTAAATTAAATTAAATAATAAATAAAATTAAATAAAATTAAATAGATTTTATACTTTTGACATTTTCATACATGCAAACATAAATTATCTTCAGTAATTTAATTATGTAAAATATAATCGTTCGTTTTGTAGAGTGGAAGATGCTAGAGATGATATAGCTTACAGTTTCAACGGCGAGGGATATGCCGTGAGAAAAAGAGTCTCGTCTGGTCCTTACAATAAATATATGTTCGGAGTCTCAATCAGTTTTCGGACATATGATGAAAATGCATTGCTCTTTCTGGCCATCAACAAAGATGTATGAATGTATTTAAATTTAATTTATATATACATAACATAATATAACCCACCGTCTAATTTTTGAAACTTTTTACTTTCGTTATAAGCAGAATCAGCACATCATGATCTTCCTACGGGAAGGCAGGGTGATCCTCCACGTCGGCTATGGTGGGAACGTCAGTATGGAAATGTCCTCGACGTACAAGTACAACACCGGCAATTGGACGAAGGTAGACGCCTTTCGGCAGTATCAAGTTCGCAAGAACATCGAGAAGTGCAGTCTGAGCATCGGGGGCGATAACGACAAGCGAATCGGTGCACCCACGCCTCAACCCAAGAAGGAAGACATTCCAGACTTGGCGCAAGCCAAGTATTATATCGGCGGGCTGCCGCCGAGCTTCCGCGCCGAAAAGCTGATGTTGCCCTCGCAGGTGTCGTTCCTCGGATGCATGGCTAATATCATAGTGCAGGAAGGCTACGATCCGATGGCCGAACAGTATTACGGGGTGGAGCCTAGTTGTAGTAATAAAGTGAGCTGTCTTCTGTTTTGCATAATAATCAAACTAAAAGAGAGCAAAAAATTGTACAAATTTTTGTCTAAGATACTTAAAATAAATTCATTTCTATTCGTGCTTCTTTAGAAGATATCTTCCGAGTTATTAGTGTAATTAATGAGTAATTTAATGTAAACTGGTTTTATTTTGTTAACGAATTTATGTATATTTTTTTAATGCAGCCATTGAGGATTGTCGGATTTTATGGAGACGGATATCTCGAGCATTCCGCATTCACTTTGCGAAAG
Organism: Cataglyphis livida; assembly: GCA_039654365.1. Taxonomy (NCBI): domain Eukaryota; kingdom Metazoa; phylum Arthropoda; class Insecta; order Hymenoptera; family Formicidae; genus Cataglyphis; species Cataglyphis livida. Next base: position 8,569,852 of record JBCEZV010000089.1, read on the forward strand.
ATTTATTCCGTGCTGAGTTTTTCCTTCAGAACTATGCAAGAGGCAGCTATGCTGCTTCTCTCTACGTTCGAGGGTCATGAAGATAGATTGAGTGACAACCTTAAAGAAGAAGCAAAAGTAAGGCTTCATTAATATCATTCGGTTTCTCTTGTGAAAAAAATTGTAGTTTAGCATTAAATTTCTATTTGCAACAAAATTTATTCGCACATTACAGATTGTCAAGAAAATGTTTCTGATTTTTTTTTTCAGAGAGACAGCTACTACTCTGTTTGCATACTCAATGGACAAGTGCAAGTTCGCGTGAATGCCGGCAAAGGCGAGCTGGTTCTCCAATCGAACAACACCTTCAACGATGGAAGGTATCACTCAGTCACTGTCATTAAGAAGAGGAAAGAGATAGAGTTGAGGATTGATGATGCATATCAGACCGTAGGAAGATTACCTTCCAGCATCGCGATCAAAGCGCCCGATTCTAACGGAGGACTCTTCTTTGGTGGATTACCAGCTCTCATCAATAACACCAAGATGGTCGCTACGAATACACCGCTTTACGGTGCTATCAAGGATGCAATTTTCAACGACGAGTAAGTCTCAAAAAGTTAAATCCAATTAAATTTTATTTGTAATTATTTAAAAGATAATTATTAATAAATTATTGAAAACTTGGCACGATTATGACAACAAACAAGATCTTTATCAACTGTTACATTTGATTATAAAATATTATCATTTTACTTTATTGTAGCATTTTAAAAATAATATATGTATTATGTGATTTGATTTAATTGATTCCAGAATCCTTCGATTCGACGATGCCGTTAATTTCGATCACGCTTTAATCGGTCGTCCGGGACCGAATATGGGAAAGGACACGCCGAGTTACGCACCCTCGGCATCGTTGTCCCGCGGAATGTCCACGCAACCGGAAGGATGTCAGAAGGTGCCTTATTATTCGCTGGAACCGGGCGCTCTGAAATTTGGCGACAAGCCGCACAGTCACACGCAACTCTATCTCAATTTTAAGAAATTTTGGGAAAAGAAATACACGATAGAATTTGACTTTAGAACGTACTATCCCAATGGGCTACTCTTCATCACTCCGGTAAGGAAGTTTGGTCATGTGTGTAATTATTAGTTAATAATTTTATTTAAAATTATTAACTAATAATTACATAATTAAAATTAAATTTATATTTAATAAATTTTTTATCAAAGTACACAATTTATGAGAGTTTCCCACTCTTATTTTTTTCTTTATTCACGGCTCTCTCTCTTATAATTTCACTAATTTATATATTTTACAGGGCCTGAGATTGAAACATTATCTGATGATGGTCATTCGAGACGGACAGCTGCTTCTACTAATAAAGGGCAAACCGAAAAAGGAGATGCTGCTTAAAACGCCATTCAATGATGGCAATTGGCATCATGTCGTCATCAGTCATGATGAGAGAAAACTTACTCTACTGGTCGATACCCAGACACCACGTATCATTAAAGTACCGAGGAGAATCGGTTTGGCATCCATGATGTATATTGGTGGTCTTCCGGACGGCGGGACGCCCATCCCAGAGAAAGTAGTTGTCAAACTAGAGACTCTGAAGGGTTGTATTAGAGGCTTGAAAGTCAACGGAAACGTTTACGACATGGTAGGCTCCACCAGCAGAGCTTTTAACGTCGGTCAGTGCTTCCCGAGCGTCGAGAGCGGGGCATATTTCCAGGACGAGGCGTACGCTGTTTATCGTGAGTTGTGAAATTATTGATAAATATAACAGACTGTAGCGACATGAAAGTTATTAAAGAATATTTATATATATTAAATTTAAGATAATATAAATCTCTATAATATACATTTCTAATATCTTAAATTTAATCTTTAGAATATCTTGATTGCTTCATTGCACATTCTTTCAGAGAATAATTTCGAGCTGGGCGCCGTGCTTGAGCTCCAACTGGAATTCAGAACGTCGGAACTGTCCGGAGTATTGCTGTCGATTAGCGCACCCGGTGGCTCGCCCTCTCTGTCGCTGGAGCTCAACAACGGTCGGGTGATCATGTCGGGCGATCTGGGCGACCGCAATCCATTATACGTAGAGCAACGATTCGCAAGTCCTTACACGATCTGCGACAATCGATGGCACAGAATCCAGGCCGTGTACAACGACGAAGAGCTGGCGCTCAAGGTGGACGAGCTGGATCAGAAATACGGTCTGCCCACAAACGTCAATTATCATTTCATGAGCTCCACCGCCTCCGGCCCGTTATATATAGGCGGTATACCAGGTAAATAAGTATCGATTGCTTATGGCGTTCAATCACGTATTTAATACGCACCTATCCAACCTGTATGATAAACGAACATGGATTCATTGCTTCCAGCATCCGCTCAGAAAGGCTCGTTGATAACGCGGGACCACTTCAATGGATGCATCAGGAATGTGATGATAGGAGGGGAGAGACGAGACTGGACGGACATGGCCGAGCTGCACAACATTCATCTGAGCTCTTGCCCGGTTCAATGATAGCGAAACGTGAAAACACAGAGACAATTGCCTCGACGATCAGCATTTTTTTTTTTTTTTTTTTATAATTCCAAAGACTGCTCGAGGAGTTCGCGGTCGCACCGGGATTAACGTGCCATATATTCGCAGACGACGATTTCTTTAAGACGTAAGACTTTAACAAAGCCAAAAGATGCTAAATCGTTTCGTTAGGCTAAAGATTGTAACTTAAAGGATAGAAAAAAAAAAGAAGAGAGAGAAAGAGATCGTACGCGTCGGTCTCGCCACAAATGTAAATGATGGCACGTACGAGCAATTTCGTCGTATGTAGGTGTGCGAATCGCGTAGGTATTTACGCGCAAATAGCGAGAAAAAAGCCACTGCCATATAGTTTAATTACTCGTCGCAAAACAATTTGTGTACATCAGTATTTAAAAGCCATTATTTATTATTGTTAACGTAGATCCAATCTCGTGATCTCGTGATCGTCGCGTCGACGATAGAGTAAAACGCGAATTATACGTTTTATACTTTTATAGCAAATAGACTCTTCGTATGGAGCTCGATATGTACATTGTGAGAAATCGATCTTAGATCTAAAGATTTCGAAGAAAAAAAAAAAACGTACAAGTGCCCTGTAAAAATAAGAGAAGTGTCCTTTAATCATGCACACAGAGTGAGAGATAATGTTCGAAGAATATTTTTAATATTTAATAATATTCTCTCTCTCGATACACCCACACATTCTCACGTTGAACTGTAATATATTATACATATGCAAAAATGAAATTAACAAATGGCGCATCCGCTATTATGTATAAAATATATATATATATATATATATATACACACACACACAAGAGAATTACGGCTGTCATCTGTACTTTTTGTTCTAAAATCTCTACAAACTTTTCGAAAGTCATAAACATTATAAAAAAACTTGGGACAATTTCATCTTTTTTTTTTTTTCAAAACAAAGATTAAACACCAAAAGTTAAAGAATTATGATTTAAAAAGAGAGAAAGACAAAAGATAAAATCTTATGATTTTTAGCTACTCATTTTGTTTAAATGGGAATTTGAATAAAATTGCACTCTTACAGATATGTATTAAAACTTGACAACTTTTCGCCAAAACAAAAAAAAAAGTACAAACATGCAATTTAAGTTTAAATTAATGATTAAGATCAGCTTTGCCCTGCTTCGCAGAAGAGTAGTCTATTACATGACACATGCACATACACATAAGTGGGTTATTAAATTTTATTTAGATGACATTCGCTGCGAAGAGATGCTAACAGTAAATTATGACCCAAATCTTACATGATGTACTGAATAAATATACATATCGTCGAGTAGGTAGGTATACGTTTCGTTTTTTTATATGTATATAAAAACATAATATATTTACAACACGCGCGTGCGGCGCGGATATAGGATAGAAGAACTGATTCGCCTTGACGTGTTGAAATTTCTTGCGACAATAAAAATCGGCAATTATATATATATTTACGTAACGATATAATTGTTTATTATTATTATTAGTAAGCGCGATTAAATCACGGCGTACAAATTTCCGTCGCGCCGCAATTTTTGCAATTGTGTCTCTCTCTCTCTGCCTTCCTTCGTCCCCTTTTTCGTCTTCGTTCAATTATCCCATCTGTCTCTAGCGCCACTTTTTTTTCCATCAGCTCACTAATAATATCTACTTTTCGAAAAATATAAATATCAAGCATAAAAGAGCGATCATTGAGAAATCTCTCGTAACGTCGTAACTTTGTAATCAATCCCATCTCCATAAGCCATTATTTTCATTGGCTCTTAAAGATTAGTGACTATATATATATATATATTTGTTTCGCAATCATATCTATCTCTTTCTCTCTATTTTCTATCTCTCCTCAAACATCATCATCATCACATGGACTTACCGCAATTTACACTCCATTTCAAAAAGATCTTATTCTTTTTCTTCTTTTTTATGGCGCGTACCTCACGTTCGATATTGTCAGGTCGGACTGTTTCTGAATCTAAGATTCTCTATCTGATAACTCTCTTTCTCTCGCTTCATAATATTCGGGTAGATTTACAATAGACAGGAATATAAGAGCAGTGAACTTCTTTCTCGGTTACTGTAATCTCGACGGAGTTTAATCTCATAAATCCCTCGTGTTACACGATGATTAAAAAGTGGGACGAATAAAACCAGATTGACTGGCATCCCATACGAATTGAAAATACATACTCTTCAACATCGAAATTCGATATGTCGCGTATTTGTGTCCTTAATAATCCTGTGTTACGTTTCGTTACGCCGTCGCGGAATATGGAGGGTCTACCTATGCTCGGATACGTTTATTCTGGCCGAGTCGAAGACTTATCGTACAAAATGATCAGAGAACAATATTTGGATAGATCCCGTCCCGTGATGGACGGAAATATCCGGAGCGAAAATAATCGTACAAAAACGAGATAGACCCCCGATATTGTCGTATAAAATGTCTACTTTAAGTCTACCTATCCCTAGTCCCCTCTCTCTCCTCTCATTGTTTTTACAAGAACGTCGAAAACGACGTTGAAAGAAATATATAGATATCCATTCAGCGAGAATAGGAAGCCGATGCCAGTCCCACGCGAAAGGCGAACGTCGAATTTATATGGCACAATAAATATAGTATAGTTCTTCCGATAAATTAACATCATCCACATACACACAAATCTGTTCGTTCGGACTGACTGAAGTTTCGCTTAGAAATGGCGGGATACCCATAAGAAAATTCAATACAGGTTTGAGGCTGTCAATTCGTTAAATGTCTTTACGCACTTAGTCCAATATTACAATGTTCATAACATAAGGTTTCCTTTTTATATTTCCAGAGGAAAGTGGAATATTGACTCTCAAGATAATCAATTTTCGAACAAAAATCGCGAGGTTTCATTAATTTGAAAAAGTACAGTTGTATCGATAAAATTCGTAGTTTTAACACGGTGAGCCATTTCATCCACCTTCCCTTTACAAGACGATGAAGAACACGATCGAAGCGCAACTAGGGAAAGCAAACGTTTCTTTCCCCGCAGCCCGTCCGCGAGGCAACAATATACTTATGCAAAAACATCCATCTTTTATACACAATGATAACTATCTAATCTTTCGACGAAACGCATCATTCGCTTTGGCGTAAACTAATACATACCTTGCATAGCGTTTGTCGCTCGCAGAAACGATAATGTCGCAAAGATCATCCTTACAAGAAAACACATTCGCTAATTAAGCAACTTATTCACTTACATGAGCTGTCTGTTCGTACCCACTACGTCGCAAAATCATTTCTTCTCTCGCCAAAAAAGAAAAGAGGAGGGACACCATAAGAATCGCGCTACGCGTTACAATCGTCAACAGTCGCGAGAAAATCGCATAGAAATACGCAGCATGAGAAATCATTAATTCAATCGTCTTCCACTTTGAGAGCCGCGACGAGCATTCTGCCGATATCATATTTCAACTGGTAAAATATAACAAACGAGTATCAAAAAGCAATATCTCCCGATTAAAAAAAAAAGATACATATAAAAATATAAAAAAGAAATGAAATTTTTCTGGTAGAGATGCATCGCGGCGAATTGTACACAGAGAGCGCGGAGAAATAAAAAACGAAGTGAGCGATTTGCATGTAAAATTAATGATCCCTCATATTCGCATAGTTTTACCTTATACTCTTTAAAAAGTTTCAAACGCTCTAGAAAATATAATATAATCGTTCAATAATTTAGACCCCTAGCTTAGACGAAGAATGAAAAAAAAAAAAAGAATCTGTGCGCAAATCGCATTATCCACAAACACACACACATAAACACATACATACATGCGCGCAAGAATAGGCGCTTTCTCTTTTTCTCGCTCTGCTTCGCAGAATAAATTTAGGAAAAAAATTACTTAAAAAAAAAAAAAAAAAAAAAAAACTTATGCAAATATTCAGTACAGTCGCACGCCCACGCAGTCGCAACACGGCGATTTACACGATTACAAGACGGTTACACATGTCGAGTTAGTCCGCAAAATCGGAGGAAGGGTGTATTTAAAAGGGGGTATATTGTATACAACACAAATCATTCTTATATATAAGTAGATACTGGTAAATCTTTATGACACAGTGATTGATGCTGACGTTCTTAACAAAAGATAGAAAACATAGAAACAAGAAAAGAAAAATAAGCGCAACAGTTTGTCTAACAACGCTCCCCCCTCGTCCATCCTTCCCTTTTTTTTTTCAGAAGCGACGTCGTGCGAATCGTCACGAGAGATGGGCGAATTTACGCATCGATGTGATGATTTCTTTATCGGGGTCAGCACCGATCAATTGTCCTTATAAAATTGACTAAGAAACGCAATGTATTCGCATTAATTTAATATGGGCCTGTATTAAAATAGTAACTATGAACAACAGAGGGCACGGTAGCGTAATATTAAGTGTATGACCACTTGTGTAAAACTATATGACGAGTGGTATGTCCTTCTTGTTGGGTAAGTTCACCTTTTTCCCTTGCCAGAGGCTGTTGTGTATCGTAAAGGCATCTATGGTCACCGTCAGATGCTTCGTGTGAACTTGCGAAAAACATTTTCCGCTGGAATTATATCTACAAGAAAAAAACAGAGGATCAACCCTGAGATAATAACGAGAGGAATTTATAGAATGCATAGAGCTAGCTAAAAAGTAGAATCAAAGAAAAATTAATCAATAGATATTTTTTTTTTTAATTGAATCAAGGAAGTGTTGTATTAATCAAGCTTACTTGAAAAATTTGTCGAACATGTTATCGATGACTTGTTTGGGCCCAGTACCGTACAGCTTGGCTACTTCTTCCCGTTCGGGGCAGTACGAATAGAGAGCGCGGAATTGGCAGCCGGCATCTCGAAACAGGATGAGAAAGTGTTTGCTCTCGGATCGGCTGATCTCCTCTAGGACTCTCGATTTAGCTTCCCTGTTCACCGTACCAGGGAAGACGCAGTATTCCACGGCGTTCAGCATTATGTTGCGATTTGACTTGGCTATCGGCAGTTTATATAATCTCGGACCTATTGTGAGATTTATCAGTTAATTCTTTAGCTCTTACATAAATATATGACTTAATAACTTAATTAAGAATTGTCAAAATAGTGCGAGTGTGCTGAACGATAGTATAAAACATGTACTCATTGATTTACCGTTGTAATCCATCATTGAACTAGGCGTGCTGCTAATATCGCTACTGCCATCGTCGTAGATCCTCTTCTTCGACGTCATCAGGGCGGGTGGTAGCGAGCCGGGGCCCGAGGGTGACGTCAAATGCCTCATGCTGCCTATACCTGGACTGGCGGCGCGTCTCGGTGGCGTCGATCTGCCCAAGCCGCTGTCCGAATCTATATGTCGACACATCATACCATCTTGATCATTACTCGCACCTACAAACGTACCCTCCGTATGTAAGGATAGAGATCTCAACGAGGCGAGGCGAACATAATACTTTTCATAAAAACGAATAGAAGACGATATTAATTATAATCTTTCTGCGATTGCATATAGATTTGTCAGCCTTTTGTCAGCCACAAGTAATCAGAAGAAAGATTTTTGCTTTTTTAATAATAATAGTTAGCCACCGCCCCAAAGAACGTATTAGTCACTTGTTGCAGGTGTACGAGGCATCTATCTTTTCGCAATTTTATCTTTTTATAAAAAAATTATTTCTATAGCAAATATATTTTATTATTTGATAAGAGGGTCGGAAACATTATGTATCTATCAGTCCATTAAACTGTTGACTGTACTAGAATGATTCTAATGTCTATAATGAAAGTTTTTAACATGTACTAATAATAGAGAAATTATGAATTTTTTGATTAATACTAATGTGATTTACCAACCAAGTGCTATTCGTTCTAACGATTTAATCCGTGAGCTATGTGAAAAAACGTTCGATCGATTATTGATTTTGAAAAATGGATATACAGCAAATTCATTCGCACTTAGAACACAAGGTCTCAATCATACGGATTAAATATCGTGTTTGCGAATGAAGTTGCGAGTGAATTTGCTATTCAACCTCGTCACCATGATACCTGGAAATAAAAACAGCGAAGGGATACAAAGTGAAGTATCCAAGGCGGGGTGATGGGATAAACCAGGACACCTAGATATATGAATCGGGAAGGTTATCTTATAGACGGATACCACAACCATTGACAGAATAAATCTGAAAAGAACATCGATCGATAAGATATACCCACAACCAGCTATACATCAAGCCCAAAAGAAGCCTTCAATCGAATCATCTCTACAGCAGCAGCAGCAGCGAAAATGAGTTGTCCTAAGAAAATGACAAAGTTCCGCCTCGACGAAGCCGGCTAGGAAATGGAGAAGCATTTTACGCAAATCAATAATAATAAATCGTACATCGCTCGCGAAAAGAAAAACAACAAGATTCCTTTCGTTGTGAAGCCAGGTCGGGGGAACTTTGCGTTAACACTAAAAAGGAAAAGAAAGATGAAAAATGCTGATTGACGTGCGTGTATGAATTGTTTAAGTACCACTGTCACCTATGCTCTCCAGTCTGTCACCATCATGCCACTACGTATACGTGTGTGCGTGTGAGTGCGCGTGTGCTATTTTGCCTACGAGAAAACGGAGGGACGATGTGATAATAATACATATATTATAATATATATATACACGGGACACATTGAGACTGTTGCACGATATAGAAGGGAGAGATCGAACGTATTTCCAAGTCACTGTGGTGCTTCTTACCGCACAAATTCATCAGGGAATTAGATTTTCTCCCCTTAAAGTTTTGGTAAGTCTGGTATTTAGGCCTGCCTCTAACCTGTTGTTGAGACTCCTGCGCATCTGCAATAACGCAATGTTTGCCTTGTTACACTCAAAACGCCATGTACAAAAGAAAGAGATTGAATAAATTGAGAAAGAGTGACGCTTCAATCGTATGCATCTTTTAGGGAAAGGGAAGCGAGCAAGGAAAAAAAGGAAGGAAGGAGCTGGATCTAACTACAAATCCGCAGGGGGTACACATCGAGAGAATTGAAGTGGCCGGTGCAGTTTTTGGTGCAGAACAACTGGTTGCGTTCCAACTGAAAGAGATGTTCACTACGAAGGCGATACTTGTCGAATTAAAAATAAAAATAACAAAAAAAAGGATGAAAAAAAAAAAAACTAAAAAGAGAAACGCAGTCATACCCGCAACGTGTCGCGATCTTATTCGATCGCTCGTAGAAGTCTAATCAAAGGCTAATCAAATGTCTGAACACACATTCATCGTAAGATTCTGATAGCTCTGCCCATACCAATGTGTGTGATACATCCTGCAATGAGTCTACTTTTGTTCAAGCCAAACGTTTAAAAAACGAGAACAATCGTACAGAGCCTGCGGCATTCCCGCGGTTAAATCGTTATAGGCAACATCGAACCCACCTCTAGAAGTCTTGTAAGAGCCACGTCGGCCAAGCTGATTCACGCTGCGACAAGGCGATGAGCCTCTACCATCGTCAGGCGAATCTACGGAAGATACTAAAAAAACGGGGTATCTCTATTACAATTGGTTTTAACTCAGTGTGGAGTTTTTATACTACTTATAAATCTATAAATATATATTAAATAATTCATATACATCCGCTATACATTATACATCGAATTACAAATATCAGAAAACAAGATAAATAACATGCCTAATTAAAAAACAAGTGCAATAAAATAAACGTGTCTTTATGAGAAATATATAGTGAACTGTATAATTTGTTCTTCAAGATTAATTACTTTTCTTCAATAAAAAAAAAAAAAAAAAAAAAAAAAAAAAAATTATTTTTAAAAATAAATTATATTGTCATGGAATTTAAATTATATCTTTTCCAAATTTTTTTCACATATAAATAATATGAATATACAAATTATATTTTGTTCTACATATTTATATTTATTCGCAGATAATATTATCCTCCTTTTTCTTTTTTCATATATATAGCAATTAAATAGATCTTACTTAATTTCGCAGATATTTTTGTATGTAAAATTTTTGAAAAAAAAAAAGAAAATAGAAAAATTTGCAGATTGTGTACTGTATTAGATATAAATGCAGTGAGAGACAGAGAAAGAGAGAGTGTGTGTAGTGCATACCCCTGAGACTGCCGCCCCGATAAAGAGGGCCGGAACAACGTCGGTCATCGAGATGAGCAGCAGTGAGACTATCCTGTGAGCCCCGGTAGTAGTCTCGCCTCATCGTCGGGGAGGTCAGCGACGCTACAGTAAGTGTGTTAGTGCAAAACAAAAATCGGCTCGGTATTTTCTGTACTATTCTAGTTTGGCATTTTGATCGTGACCGTGCAATCAATCGGCGCATGTTCTCTATTAACTCATCGAACGATCTAGTGATCTATAATCGACGCGATGATGAACTAGTATAGACGAGAAAATTCGGAGCTCGTGAATATGTGATTGGGTGAAAATTCATAAAAGAAAAAAAAATCAATTGCAACAGAAAAAAAAAAAACATTAATACAGCAAGAGTGACATCACTAAGATTACGGAAGAAGGAAACGGCTCTGATTGTAAAAAATCTTCGCCATGCAACGAATAAATGCAAATTACAGTACAACATCGAGGAGACTGTTGCTATTAGAATATTATAACGAGGAAATGCATTTGTGGCACAACCAATTTATAAATAGATCCATCTTCTTGGTGATTAATGCAGAAATAGAAATTTTAATTTTTCGCAGACGAGAGAAAAGATAAGTATTTGTAAGAAAACTTTTCATTTTACTTTTTTTCTACTTTTTAATAGAATTCTATTAATACAACAAATCTTTTAATTTCTTGCACTTTTGCTTATATATGTAATCCCCAAGAAGTATCGATCATTGTAACAGATTATTCATTTTCTGTGTAAGTGATGACTTGTAACAGCAGTCTCTCACCTGTACTCAAGTTAGAAGAGGAACCCTTCTTCCCGCGACTAGGTGTAAGAGCCCCGGAGTCCAATACTGTACCAGCGTCTCCGTGAATCGTTTTGGGCCGTGGTCGAGCGGTTCCAGTCTTGCTACGTAATTTTGCTGGATTTATCGCGTTGAGGAGCTCCTTATCGATTACTTTACCCTAAGAAAAAAACGATCAAAAAACAGTTTACAATCATATAAATAAAGCATTATATACTAAATTTAATATATTAAAAATGTTAAAATAATATATAAAATTTACTGAGAATATAAAAATTGGCAATGTCAAATCTCTCTCTATATGTTTGTCAATTGTTTATGCAATTATCACACACTCACTTCTCTTTCCGCTTCTTCTATCGCCTTTTTCACTTTATGATGTTCCAAGATAGCGGCTCGCCTCTGTCGTTCCTCCTCTTTTTTACGAGCTCTCTCCTCTGCCTTGAGTTTTTCTTGTTCCCTACGTGCTTGAGCCTCCATTTCCTTTCTTTCTTTCATTTCCTCTTGTCTTTGTCTTCTCTGCAGCGACATTAGCATTATTCTCTCTTTCTTTTTCTCCATTTCGTCCATAGAATTCTATAGAAAAATTCGATTAAAAGCATCTTATACACAAAAATTTTATAAGAGTTAAAAAAAAAATGAAGACTGCGCAATTATGTGGAGGGTTTATTATTATTGTTTGAATGTAATCAATATTAATGTACTTTACATACTGGATCGGGATTTGTAAGTTGATTCCCAATCACCAGACCAACTCCGGAAGCATGTCGTCCTTCTGTGCTGCCATCGCGTTGTTTCTCCCTTTGCCGTTCCCTCTCTATTTCTCTCTTAAGCTCTCTGTCTCTCATTTCTTGCCTCTGCTGTTCCCTCTCTTCGGCTTGTCGCAATCTCTCCCGTTCTAATTCTCGCTGAGCTTCCACTTGCTTATGCTTTTCAACTACGCTAACAGGAGGCGATTCAGAACGCATAAAGTCCTCATGCTCGATATAAGACGATACACTTCGTTCCTAAAGAAATAATCAATTGTTTTTTTAAAAATATTTATACATAAATATTACATGCATGATAATTAACTTTATCTCTATCAAATCTACCATATTCTTCACCCCGGATATCGAGGACTTAGCATCAAAATTTAAATTTGCAATCTATTTTACTCCATCATTTTTTTAAATAGATATTATATCTCCTTGGAAAGCAAAAATTGAAATACATTTTCCTGATAACTTTAGACTTTTCAAGGATACATCACAAATGAATGTCCATATAAAAAAAGAATAACGTAAAAGAAAGATAAATAAAACTAAGAATGTTGAGATTCGATTGTAACAAGAAAACGCTTACCTTCTTCGGAGACATTCTTTTCACCCTAAGAGTCGGCTTCGGCTTCTTGGGAGCGTCATTATCGAAGGAAATATAGAATCCTTTCTCAGCGTCCGTAGAATCGAGAGGCGTGACGTCCGGAGTGGCTGAACGTGACGAAATCGTTTCCCTTAGAGACGGATGAGGTTGGAAGGAATTTTGCGATATCGCGGGTCTGGTTGGCGACGGTATTCTATACGTACGACTACCAGACGTGATGTTCAAGCCTCGAATACCTTGCGCGATATCGTCATCATTACCTTAAAAGAAAAAAAAAAATTTTTATATGTATCTTCTCTTTAATATATGTCTCTTCTCTTTAATATAAAAGAAGAGATAGTAAAGAAAAATATAATTGCAAAATAAAATACGGGTAAATGTCAGAGAATATATAT
>JBCEZV010000089.1:8583185-8599206 GCA_039654365.1 Cataglyphis livida
TATATATATTTAATTACCAATAAAAGATATATTCTGTGGCTTCATATCATCGGCAGGAGGAGCTGGTACCGGAGTGTGCAAAGCAGTAACCTGCCTCTTTTCCGTTGGACTTTCGCATGAGATCGGGATGTGATGTACAGTTGATCTTTTCGGCTCGGGACTTTCACTAATTAACTGACTTATTCGATGAACCTAAAGTAACAGAAAGATATACACTGAAAAAACGCAATATATTATCGCAGCAATACTTTATTGTACAATTTAATAATCGTTTCCTTTCATAAATATCTGATGGACACATAAACGAGTCTAGACGAACCTCGCGAAAACATTCGCGTGAAGTTGCGATGGTCGACGACGAGCAAAAGAAATACATGTTATTTAAATGTACAAATCACTTCGAGAGAGAAGGTTGTAAATCCGAGCCGCAGCGCAACCGCATATACCTGCCGGTGTGGGTAGTGTCTGCCATGTTGGGTGTCAAGAACAAGTATCTATAAACGTGCATTACATCATCGACTGATTCGCATGCGTATACGTACAACACTCAGCTACTCGGGCCGAGCCTTCGTATTGAGGTAACCAAATCAAGTCGATGATCAGCATATACATCGTGAGCGCTCGGCAATAACTTTTCACTCACGCTGCGTAATCGCTGCTGAGTGCGGCGTTCAGTCCCGTTTTTTATCTTTTGCAATAAAATGATGTGTATGCGTGCATTGTATGCAGAGAAGCTATTGGTACAAATATAAATAGAACTGTGTGTGTGTGTGTGTGTGTGTGTGTGACGAGAGAGTGTGATAGCGCTATAAAGATATAATAGAATTCTTATGCCGAGTTTGCGTATTGCACTTGTAAGCCCGGAAAGGAAACACGAAGAGAAGATGATTGCAAAACTTATGGGAATACTCACAGCGTTACGATGTTGCGGACTAGCAGATGTGGCTTGTGTTTGGTTGAAAAGCGAAGACGCCGGATACGTGGGGCCGGGATGGCTCATTTGATTATTACACAGACTATGATCCCCACCGTTGAGGTATCTTGGTTCCTGAGTATCGTGCAGGACGAATCCCTTCTGCGTTGGGTGCTGCGTGGCCCAAGTCCTCGTGGGATCCGCATATATGCGCATATCCTGCTGATAAGCTAAGGAAAAATGTTTGAAAATTATTTATTAGAAAATATATACACTACAAATTTTTTTTTTATATATATACAACCGTTATATTTAGATATAAAAATAATTTTTTGCGAGTAAATTCCTTGGACGACAAGAAAATTATTTTAACATATTCGCACAAGTCCGAAAAAAATTTTATATCATCTCAACATTCTTATATAAAATATCATTAAATTATCTGCATTAATTTATATAAGCTATTTTAAAATAATGAATTTATTCGCACGAGTTGTTTGGCCTTGTACTAAAATAAAAATGATATACCGGCAGGTTGAGGACTAAATCGGGAATCCATAGACTGCTGATAGCCCACCGCGGCCATTTCATTGGCCAGGCTTTGGGCGGGTGCCGGCTGACCCCACATTCTTCTCTGCACTTGCGGTTGATCATGCAAATAGAACTGCGATTGTTGCGGATCCTGCAGTCTGGGTGTTAACGGATTCATTGGTGGCATTCCGTAAGACTGCGAGAGAGGCAAAGATTTTAAGAAACGGCTAATGACGTTAACGCAAGATGCATTTCCGAGAAAAAGCACTCACTTGCATATGCTGCTGACTGAGACTCTGCAGTTGTTGAAGCTGTTGTTGCATCTGCTTCTGATGCTGCGTCATCAGGTGTTGCTGCTGTATCTGATTCTGTTGGCTCGCCAAACGCTGTATATCCGCTTGAATCTCGCTCAGGCTGGTATTCATTCTGCGACAAAAACGATTAATTTTTATACGTGCCTATTTAATTATTCATGATTTAGAAAACGCTAAAGCATCATGAGATTACGTAAAACGATTGTATTCATCATATCCTATCTTCTTTATTTTGACCTAAGTATGAGAGAGCAGATACTAACTGTGTTATAGATTGACGATATTGTTCCGGATCCATGTTCTCGATATCCGGGGTGCGTCTAGTTTCGATGAATGGCGCGTTACCATCGTGTTCCAACCACTTGTGCTCCACATCTCGTACATCCTCACTAATTTCCTACATTCGTTATCAGAGAAACGAAATGTTTCAGAAATAAATTATGCACGATGCTACAAATGTAATACTGTGATATAAGAATGCTTAATTTATATTTGTTTTTTTTTGTCTTTAAATAAAGAGAACCTAGGAATTTTTACATAAACAAATAATATTCATAATAAGATAAATAAAAGTTTAGAATTTATATAAAATTACTTATTTTAAAATTAAATATCTAACACACTTGCTGATTCATGATATACCTCTTGCATAAATTAAAAAATTATTGCAACATAATGGATAACCAAAATATATATATTTAAATCACTTGTCGTCTGCACTTGTGTGTTTTTACTTGACATCTCATTTACCCGAGGTAACCACGAGTAAAACATGACTGAAGCTCGACTTGATTTCTCGCACGTTCGAAATAATTGACAATACACAGATAACAATGGATTGATCTAGTTACAGTTTGGAAACTTGGTGACACGATCTACAGTCGCGACATTTATCCGTCTGTTTGATCAATATCTTATGTAACTCGGAATAACGTCAAGGATCACTTCTCAAACTTCTCGGAGTAAGTTTAATTCAGAGAGCGCTTTAATTACGCCTGTTGAATTTAAATAAGTCGCTGCTGAAGCCGTAAATAACAACGTAATTAGAAATGGAAACTTAAATATACGAAGAAAATAAAGCTAATTAGATACTCATTAGTGAAATACATATATACATATTAAAATGTAAAATTGTTAATAGAAATGTTCTATTATTGTAGAGAAAAGAGAGATATCATATATGATATTGAAAATCACGATAAAAGTGAAATTAAGGTGATTCCTCATCTCCATTTCGCTTGTACCACGATTTCCGATGCACCCTATATATTGAGTCATTGAATTAACCGTCACCCCACACAGATGTAAATGTAAACAATTACATCGCTACTCTTTTCCAGGGAGTGTTTAGTATTTCATCATGCATTATGTTAATAAATTAGAAAAATTAACGGAATTCAGAATCATCTCGGTGAGGTTTCGTTTTCCTCAACAATGTAAAAAAGCAGCGGAGAAGCATATAATAATCGTCCATTATATAAATATTTTACAATCATCTCTACCAAAGGGGTAAATACACGAAGCGGCAAAGTATAATTTGTAACATTATCACGCCTGTTTTGGGATCATCTAAACATCAATAGGAAATGATCAGTTCAACAAACATCTTTAATTGTTCTTCACTACATCTGCGCATTAAAAATGAAAAAAAAAAAAAAAGGAAAAAAATTTAATTGACGTTTGAAAGCCATTCGCATAAGCGCCGCATAATAATCGTCTATTGGAAATATTAAAAGTAATTAACATCTTCTCGTCTACGTGAAACTACTTGCGCTTGCCGATAATATCGTACCTTGAGCGAGAAGGGTCTCTGTGGTTTTTCTTGAGGGGGTTGTTGGGGTACAGAGGACGCCTCGGAAACGCTCGTCGGAGTCGCCCCGGAAGATCCGGAGGTTACAGGAGTGGGGGGACCGACTGTCTCGGCCGGACTGTCCCCCCCGGACGTTGACGAAGAGGGAGATTTAACCTTACCCTGCAACCAGCCCAACCAGCGTGCCTTGTTAAGAGTACTCAGAGTCCGCCACCAAATCACCGCCACCAAAAACACCATGGTGTCGAGCGCGTCTCTCCCCCCATGGCCAAAGTTCAGATTACGCTCAAGCGCATCAAGAGTGCCAAAGCTCATCCAAAAAATGGCACGCAAATAATATCGCTGAACAATAATTGATTTAGACTACAACAGCACGCAATATTTACGTTATCTCTAATTCGGAAATGTAAATGTAAAGGAATTTATTATGGAAATAAAATTAAAATTAAACATATATTTCGCGTTTCCAACTAATACTATGAAGAGGTAACGTTATAATTATACATTTTGGTTAATATTTTGATTAATTAGGTATATTATATTCAGAATTTTTCGATTTGCAATCTTCTTTTGTATTTTATACGGAAAAATTTTTGTAAGAAATTTATATATATAACAGCATGCAGTGCTTTAAACAAGATGAACCTATCTACTTTTCTTTAATATTGTTTAACATACAATGCATTCAAAACTTTGAAACTAAAACAAACATTGAGACAAGAAATAAAAAATAAAATTAATAATGAAAAAATAAATAAATATGAGCGATAAAAAAAGAAAAAAATATGTATATAAATCTTGCAAATAAAATATTGAACAACATTGATAGTTTTTTTAAGATATTGACATAATTACGAGAAAAAAGAAAAAAGAAATCTGTCAAGTGCTAGAAAAACATTAAATTTGACAAATTGATTGTTTAAACAGAAATGTGATTTAAATAGAAATGTTCAATCCTGTTATAATACAGAGATTCAGTACATTAGCATGCGCTTACCATCAAGTACAGCTGAAATATCAGAAAGAGAATTGTGTTAGGACAACATGGCCAACAACCGAGATTATTTATGGAGCAAATAAAAGAGAGATTATGTCCTACTATGTACAACATAAGCGATTATACGACGATAATCAATCTAGATGAGTTTACCTAAATAAAATCAGATAAGCAGATAAGTTACGAATAAAATTCGCGATCATTATCTATGTGAGATTGAGCAATATATTATTTTACATCTACACTTCAGAAATGACATTACAATTTCAATTGATACTTTTATATATTTGTACAAGCAATACCATACAAGCGGGCTTGCAATTTCGCACGATTGAAAATATATGACACGGAAAACAAAAAGGCGGAAAGAAAAAAACTGTATACTTTCTACACTTTCCGTTTTCACACTGCTTTATACTAAACACCCGTGCCTAGATTCGAAAAGTAGCTGTCTCTCGCAGCATAGCAGATCTGGTGTTTCCATCAAACACTCAGCATTCCATAATTCGTACCTCAATTTTTAATTTCATTCATTATCAGCTTTTGCATCTTTCTTTTCATAAAAAAAAGAAAATTAAAAAAAAGAAAAGAAAAAAGAAACCACTATCTATAGCAATGATATGTGTAGAACTGATACAATAGAATTGATAACGATAATGAACGTTAAAGTAGTTGAATGTGTATTATACAGTCTTTCTAAATTACGCCTAAAATAATCGCATGTTTTACCTTTGTCACCGCTTGTAAGAATGCTGCCTTGCCCACTTTTTGCCGTTGCTTCGACATAACAACTTCCATCCTTCGCTTCTCGTTCTCTATATGTCGTCGCTTCTCTTCAAGCTTCAGCCGTATGTTATTTAACTGCGAGGCCATTATGGTATTGCCGCCGTTCTCATCTATAACGGAATACTTTCAGTGATATCAAAAAGATAACAGATGTGATATGAATACAATCAATAACAATTTATCTTCAAATATTGCAAACTTTTTATTTAGTTTTAAATATTATTTATAACATAGATGAATGAGACTATGCGCTGTACCATGAGCAGTTTGAGAAATTTAATATATATTTTAATTAATTATTTTAATTATTTAATTTAATATTTATATTTAATTTCTAAAAAAATCTATTCTCAAGGTATTCATGCGTCTAAATAAAATTTCTGCTTTGTAGATATGTGTTTGAAATTTACCGATAGAATGTTGTTCCATCTGTTGCGACTGCTGGTTGCTTTGTTGTTGCCACGTGGTCGTGTTCGGCAAAGTGGCAAAAGTCGTTTTCTTTTCCCCGTTGCCGTTACTTTGACCGTGCCTCTTGCTCGATTGCTTAACGTCGTCCTGCCGCTCCTGTTCCATATACGTAAAGTTGATCCCCTTTTCAGAGCTCTGTCTGTTCAGATTCGCAAAACTGGCAAATTTCGTGACGGCATCGCCGCCACCACCATCGCCGCTATCAGCGACACTGCCGTCATTCTCTGCGCCGGAATGTAAGATTTGCCGAAGAGCGACGTTATCCAGACTGCTGTTAGACGCCTGTCGTCGCAGCAGCCGCGGTGGAGGTTCCTCGCCGCCGTTACTGCCATTGTAACCGTTGTCCGCGATTATGTGCTGCACGCCGCTGCCGTACACATCCTGGACGCTGGATCGCGCGGGCAACGTCGGTTCGGTCGTGCTGCGCTTGCCGATATGCACGCCTACCTCTTTATCCGGATTTCTACCAAAATTGTGTAAATTATCCTGGATAAAAGAAATCACAATGATCATACCCTTGAGACAATCTTCTCACGCGCTTCTTTCCTCTCGATACGATGATAGATAAGTCGCTCCTCCTCGCTTACATACCTGAGATCCGCCAAAGTTTTCGATGGTCAGCTGAGAATCATCCGTGATGCTGTTCCGTCTAGATCGACGTCCGGCGTAAGAGCTCCGCCGTTGATCTTCCCAGTTGCTCGGCCGACCCGCGGCTTCAGTTCTGGCGGACTTATCGTCCGCCACGGAGCTCAATGTGGGAATGCCCTTGCCACGATGCACCACGAAGCTCTCCTCGCTACCTGCGCGTCTGCGAGAGATAAAACGAGAATTTTGTAATAATACATAACATAAAAGATATGAGAGGAGAGATTTTATTAAACATTGCTTTGAATTACATATTTAAATTGAATTAAGATCTACAAATATTAATGCATGCTAAAAATTCTTTTTTTATAGAAGTTTATTTTTATACATTTGGATTAATTTGCAAATTTTATTGACAAGAATAATTGCACAGTTTGTGGATCTAAATATAAAACACGATAACATACCTATCGTCGTACGGATGACTCTCGGCAGTTTGTTGCAAAGATTGTGACTTTTTTACAATAGTGTTGGAAGCCGATTTTGCAACTGGAAAAATCATTTAACAATGAATCGATTACATATAAATATATATATTTATATCTAATTAGATGAGAAAGTTCATTTGTCACTCAAATTATATTTAAGAAGAAACGGTAAGATATTTAACAGATAATAAATTTACACTTTTTGTTACATTAAATAAAGCTTACACCAAATCATTTAAGAGCACGGTGTGAAATTCCCATTCATATGATTCCGTCAAGTAAAGTATATGGAATGTGAAAATTGTAATATTCAATAACAAAAATTAATAAATCAGTAATTCACAGGAATTTCAACTCGCGCATATGTTTCAAAAATTGAAGTATTAAAAGCCTATGTGATATATTATCAGAGAAAATATATCGTATGATACACACGAGTCACGCTACAAAATGTCTAGCATCTCTAATTCTCATACTCGACTCGTCGTACAAAAATTAAAAAAAAAAAAAAATGAACGTAACATGAAACGAGTAAAGCTCAATGTACGATAAAACCATAAAACGAAACGACACCATAAACGATACGAATGAGTACACGTCGCAACGTAATTGTACCAACTAAAAACCAACTAAAAACATGGAGTGGAGCTTAATGAACGACGACGAAGTTCTCATCTTTCTTTCGTGACAGTTGCAGCGCACGACTAAAATCTCATGCAAAAAAGAAACGTGATGCAAGGAAGCCAATGTCCAATATGCAAGCGACAAGCAGCCAGTGACCGAGTGTCACAGATATATGCGACACTCGCATGCAGGTCTCTTCTCGGATATACATGTGATTCTGTGCTCCCACGATAATAATCGGATGAAATGCAAGCAATTACGTGATTAGTAACAAACAGTATTCCCCCACACAGTTCGCCCAAACTTTCTTAAGAGATTAGTCCAGCAGGATAGATATTTTTTTTTTTATAATTCAAAACAGGTCAATTTTCTCTCTTGTCCCAGAAAGAAATTTGTAACATCAAAACACACTTTAGCTGCCTTATTAGCTTGATTTCTTAATTTCAACTATCATTTTCTTACAAAACAATATGACAAATGTGACATGGCAATATGACAAATGTATTTCTCTCCATTATATACATCTTTATATCTACCTAATAAAATGGTATTGGTCCATTTAGATCCAGAACATGGAATAATTGATAAAAGACTACGCTTATGCTAAAAATACTGGACTCAGAATTTAATTAAGCTGTAAGTGCGAGTGAGAAGCTGTGATATTGCATTTTATTCGATTATAATTGCGACGAGTATGCGTCGAATCTGAATGTGGGTGACCTAGCGCATCTACAGACACAAGAGGATAACGCGATAAGGCGACCGGGGAATCCCCCCTGATCCCTTCAAAAAACATTGAAAATGTCAGTTTGCGAGAGACGCGACTCGCAAGGGAGAGTAGACCACCTAGTAGAGAGTTCATGAGATTGATTGGTTGTGTGGTAACGTATGGATACCTGTGAACCCTGGCGCGGATATGGAGAGGTTGCTTCTCAGATCGGGTATCGGAGCTATAGACTGTGGCAGACTTCTCTTATGAGCTACGCCATGACTATTGCGCGGGCAGGCTGCACCCGCCGTCGCCGCGTCGTATCATGTGGTTCAACCGGAAGTTGACGAAAGAAGAAGGCGGAGGATAGCGTTGTCGTGTCAAGCATCAAGAAGAGGTTACGCCATAGAAATATATGGAAATATTACAGTTGTAATAGATTAAGTGCTGCGTGTGGAGGTGGTAAGATCGTAGTTTTTAGCTGGTAGTATCGTATATCTCTTAGCAATAGCGATTTCATTCGATTCGCAGAAAGGCCAATTCGTATCAAATGGAAATAACGTAATTAATCGCTGCTTTCGGGGAAGAGGAGCTCGAAAGGATCGAGGGGCTGGGATATCGAGTATGTGTGTATTGACACTGATAAGAAGCGTGATACCATTACGATTACAGGCAACTGTTGTTGTAAGTTATTCAATTAACTATGTTACGGTGTGTTTATAATTAATTTAATCAATTTAATTTAACTAATTAAGGAGATAAAGATGGTTCAGTGTCCTCATTGCCTGGAATAGTAGTGGAATTTTTCATGGAATATAATAAAATAAATAATAGAACGGTTATATATATATGTATATAGATATATATAAGTCCAATACAGTGTGTAATATATGGCAGCCTTCACCAATCACATTTATCCACCACCAATTTTCACGAATCCTCTTTCTTTCCCTCTTTCTCATCGAAATATAATGCCACCCGACATCTCGTCGCGCAGATCTACTTTTAATCGATAGTCTCATTCTCAGTCGAAAAATGTCTACGTACCATCTAAGTATTGCATCGCGCGCTCTTCTCCGGGATAACGAACACATTTTGCCGGATGAATCTCCAAAACATTATATATGTCCGCCAGAAAAACCACCAAGTTTTGCTTCATTGACCTGAATATTAAAATTATAATAAAAGAAAAAGATATTATTTCACTTTTTTTTTTACAAAGTAATGATACAGAGAATTTTTAAGACATTCTCAAACAACGCAACAGCAAAACGTTCAACTTTAATTAAGTCAACGCACCCTCTCATGTACGTAACGTCCTCGGGTTGCATGTGGAAAATCGAGTAGGGCAGGCATTTGACGCAGAACGCCTGTACGAGGGAAAGATTGTGCAGGGCGTCCGCCACCGAAGGTCTTTTCGACACCCTGATGTCCATCCAGTTGAGCTCGCCTGGACAGTAGAACGCGACGACGGCTGCCAAGCCGACGCCGTCGCACAGAGATTGGAAGTCCTTAGCGGCTGGTAGCTCGGGCAATCGTGTCTTATCGCCGGCACCATCTTCGCTCTGAATCTTAGCGATTAACGCGTGCGACGCGTGATTGATCCAGAGCAAGAGACCCTTCTCATGATCCGAGGGCACGTCCACCTCGGCTTGGGGGTCAAACCGTCGTATCGCCGAGACAACCCGGTCGCCCGTTACCACCTCCTTCGCGTATAAGACCATCAGGCCTTCTATCACAGCCATATGTGCAGACTGCAATTAAACAGAG
The DNA here is from genome assembly GCA_039654365.1 of Cataglyphis livida. Lineage (NCBI taxonomy): Eukaryota > Metazoa > Arthropoda > Insecta > Hymenoptera > Formicidae > Cataglyphis > Cataglyphis livida. The sequence goes on from JBCEZV010000089.1 coordinate 8,593,181, forward strand.
ACAAGATTTGTTTTAATTGATTAAAATAATTCAAAGCTTGGGAAAGGCTGTTATAAAAAATAGCTTTTATGGCTTCCAAAGATATCATTACAAAATCCGTAGGATTTATTATCTATCAAAGCTTGTAAAAAATCCCCTGAGAATATCCTGATGTTTCAATCTTTTTTTTTTTTTTTAAATTCCAAAATTAGAGAATTTTTAAATAGAATTTTTTTTAATAAATTTTTTTCGTATACATTTTCTAATGCTTTTCATTCATACAAAAAAAAATAATCCATAAATCCATAAAATGAATCCGATAAATCCATAAAATGGATAATTTTAAATACTAAATTTAAAAATAAAACTCAAAAAATAAATGACTTTTGTAAGATAATCATTTGCATAATATTTTCATTTTCTCATTTTCTCATTAATTGTAAGAATTATAATAAGAAATGTGTACTTAGTATTTTTTGCTATGAGAGACAATGAATATAATCCAAGATATATATTTATAATATATTTAAAATATAATTCACAATGATTGGCCAATCAGATTGCCGATGCTTGCAGTATAAAAACAAAATAATCAAAATTTTTGAAAAAATTCCCTTTTTCAAAATAAAAACAAAATTCTTGAAAATTTCAGGTTTTCCCAGTAGGTAAACACCCTGAATCATTATATTGACAATAATGTCATATTCTCTGTATATTTGAAGACACAATATTCAGAAAACAGAAATATTACGTTGCCTGGCAAGCGAGAGCTTACCATCTTGAGTGGTGAATTTTGAATGAGAATCGTTTCGGTGAGCTGAGTATTGTTCTGTTCCGCGACGTAGACGCCTTTCCTGGCCAGGGCCTGCAGGATCCCGTAGTGATTCTGATTGTGATAGTTGGGATCCGAATATATGTTGGCCAGCGCGAGACAGTAGAGCTCCGCATTGGAAAGCGCGTGAACGATCTGTGGTTTCAGATGTTCCTGCTCCTGTAAACGATAAAAAAATTCCTCTCTAAAACAAAAGGCCACGAACGATCGTATCGCATACAATTTGAATCACTATATTCATTATATTTTTGCACTTGAACAATTACGTGATTAATTAAGATAAATTGTTCTGCTGAACCCTAATTAAAATGTAAAAAAACTGGTTTTTTTTTCGAAAATAAAAAAAACAGTTGCAAAGAAATGATTCCTTTTTCATAAAAAAAAAAAAAAAAAAATAAAGATAAATTTTGGTTTTTTTTTTGTTAATTTTTAAGAATATTATTTTTTTTTCTTTATATTTTTAATTTATTTTTTTTCCAATTTTTTTTACATAATTATAAATAGTAATTGCAATATTATTGTATAGCCAATTGGAATGCGAGCTACAATAATAATAATAATAATTAATTCAAATCTATCTAAAAAGTTAAAAATAATAAAAAATCAATTTGCAATAATCAAAATATAAACATATTGAATATCTAAAACAGAAAACTGAAAAAAAACGAGGGTATTTATTTTTTTGAGAGAAAAAAAAAAAAAAAACAAACATTTTGGGTTTTTTTCTATTTCTCATCTCTAACTGAACTTCAACATATATGTTGAGGATTTTTAATACCATTTATCTCGAATTTCTTGACGTCAAATATTTCAGTATTTCTATGCGCAATGGAAGGAATTTTTATTCCACCAGTTTTTTTACAAAGTTATTTTTACGCTCTAATAATCTTCTTCCTTTTAGCAATTAATACTTCAAACAATTAATTAGGAAAAATAAATAAAAATGTTTCTCTCTAAAAACTTAACGGTAAAAGCACCATAGATGATCGAATGCGAAGGAATGAACGACCTTGCCCCCCACAATGACGTTTCGCTCATTTTTTTTCACGACGACTGTATGATTAATCGCGTCGAAGGACGCAAGAATTTTAACTCAACTAATGTCCAGTATAGAGACGAGATGTCCGACAAAGTCGAACAGCTCGAATCACCACGGAAACCATTTATAAACTGCTCTACCGTGCATGTTATGTGTAACACTTCCTGTAAGGCTTCTCGACGAGAATAGGATAAATTTTATTAGCATATAGTTAGATTCACAACTAATAAAATAAGTGCTTAAGATGTGCTTCGTAGGAAATAATACACATATTATTATTTATTTAATACATAAAAGAAAGAAGAACCAATAAGATTCTATAATTAATTTTTTCTTTGAAATTTAATTTAAAAAAAAATTTTTTTTTTTTAATGAAACAATACTAAAGTTAAATATTTTATAATAATTAAATGATCTAATAAATACAATCCCGTGTGAATTTGTATTGAAACAGAGAAACAATGCAAAGAAAAAAATACTCAGTGATATCAAAATTATCGTTAATTATCTTTAAAATAAAATGCACGCAAAATAAAATCTCGAGAATAAACGACCCATACAACTTTCTAATTTCATTGTAAGTTTGCGTAGAAATAAGTGGCTTTGTTTTTTATTAGAGGATTCAAGCTTTATCATTTTAAAAACGTTTATACTTTCGCAGAAAGAAATATATTTTCAATTATATATATATATATAAAAAAAAAATTGGTTTATAGGATAAACTTTATTATCGTTAAATTCGCAACTAATAAAATAAGTACTTAAGATGTGCTTCGTAAGAAATAATACACATATTATTTTTTATTTAATACATAAAAGAAAGAAGAACCAATAAGATTGTATAATTAATTTTTTCTTTGAAATTTAATTTAAAAAAAAATTTTTTTTAAATTTTTTTTTTCAAAAAAATTTTTTTTTTTTAATGAAACAATACTAAAGTTAAATATTTTATAATAATTAAATGATCTAATAAATACAATCCCGTGTGAATTTGTATTGAAACAGAGAAACAATGCAAAGAAAAAAATACTCAGTGATATCAAAATTATCGTTAATTATCTTTAAAATAAAATGCACGCAAAATAAAATCTCGAGAATAAACGACCCATACAACTTTCTAATTTCATTGTAAGTTTGCGTAGAAATAAGTGGCTTTGTTTTTTATTAGAGGATTCAAGCTTTATCATTTTAAAAACGTTTATACTTTCGCAGAAAGAAATATATTTTCAATTATATATATATATATAAAAAAAAAAAAATTGGTTTATAGGATAAACTTTATTAGCATATCGTTAAATTCGCAACTAACAAAATAAGTACTTAAGATGTGCTTCGTAAGAAATAATACACATATTATTTTTTATTTAATACATAAAAGAAAAAAGAACCAATAAAATTCTATAATTAATTTTTTTTTTTGAAATTTAATTAAAAAAAAAATTTTTTTTAATGAAACAATACCAAAGTTAAATATTTTAGAGCCGTTACAGATTCCATATTTTCGAATTAAAAATATATTTGTAGTTTTGGTTTTTCAAGAAAGAGAACTTTTCCTTAGATATTAAATCGTCATGTTATAAGAATATCATAAGTTTTCTCACGTGGCGAAAGTGCTTTTGTCAGAATACACGAGAGAGTATAAGAATAGTGAAATAAAATCTAATAAAAATATTTTTATATAATAATTGCACAAATTAATGAAAAACAAAGAATTTCCGGAGCATAATCCAACTTTCGCATCTATCAACAGAATATACTATCGGCAGAAAGTATTGTGATGTAATTCTCATATGTGTGTTTTGCGGAAAAGGAAAGTATTTTTTATAAATCGTCCCGATTTTATAAAAATTATTCCACAAAATTATTCCAGCTCTTCCATTTCATGTCCATATTTTCAAAGATTCTAATCTAAAATTGTAATTAAACCAAAAATAAAATTCTTTTTAATCAAATAAAAGGTATTCTTACTATTGTTTTCTTTTTACTTAAATAAATATATACTTTATTTTCAAGAATATTTTGTTATAATAAATCAAATTAAATAAAAAATAAATTATTATTTGCATGCAATAAAAATTACAATTTTTAAAATCAATTAAAAATTTTAATATAAAAAAAAAATATTTTTTTGAAAATAAAAAATTATTTATTAAAATAAAAAACTGTGTTTTTGAAACAAGCAGCCAAAAATTAAAAAAATGTTCTTTTAAAAGAAGCATTTTAATTATAATAAGAATAAAAGAACAATTTCTTTTTTTTATTTCAAAATAAAAACATATTTTGCTAAGTCAAATATATTTGCTGCTTGATTAAAATAACTAATTCCTTTGCAAGTATATAAATAAATGTTTTTAATAAAAAAAAATTATTTGGATTTAGTATATTTTTTTTCGGTGTAAGAGAAAATAAAACAAACGTTCGATAAGCGAATTTCGCGATCCACTAACTCGGAAGAGCAAATCATATCGGAGGCTAATATGAGATTATTTTAATTCGATCGATGGGACGATGACAAAATGACGATGACCTAAAAAATGCGAGAATAATTTTGTTTACGTCAAATATTTACCTAAGCAAGATATTGTATATAGTAAAAAATAAATAATAAATAATAAAATAAATAAATAAATAATAAAAAATAAATAATAAAAAATAAAAAATAAATAAATAAATTAAATAATTTTATCATTTATGAGCAACGTATAATTAAAGAAAAAGCTTATAAATTTGTAATAAATTATTTATACAGTTGAAACATATAAAGAATATTGTTAAATAAAATTCTTTCAAATAAATTGCCTCTGCATGTTTCTTACAAAAAGATTTTGCTAACAGAAATTTTCCTTGCCGAGAAAAATACGAAGTTTAATTCCCGTAAAGTTTCTTTGGGAAGTTTCTTTGTCAAAGTCTCGTCATTTTCTCATCAGCTTTCGAAGTAGCGAAAAGTCTATAAATAACAATGATTTGTAACGCGGCACTCGTTCCTTCTCATCGGTTCAATATTGTATTCGCAAAAAAAAAAAAAAAAAAAAAAAAAACATTATTGACATCTCTGATTGCATAGATATTTCGGTAATTTTGCAGCGTCGTCTTTTACGACAAACCCATTTCCTTTGGAGTAATAAAGTGTGCCACAAAAGAGAGATTTTCAAGAAAGTCTACGAAGTCTGAAAAGCCGATTTTCGCGAAGAAAAATTCACCCATCTCAAAATTCATCATCATAAAAAGGAACGTCAAAAGAAAGACGCCATATGAGCATAATAATGTCAAGAAAGTCTGACAGTAGACTATATAAAAAATTGTAATAAATATTCCTTGAAAAACATCCACCTTTTCACAGACAATATTATATTACAGAGTAAAAAAAAAATATTTAAAAGGGTTTTAAAAAAATTATAAAAAAATTGTAAATAAAAACTACAAAGTTTCTATATAACTGATTCAATTAAATAATTAATTTATTTGTTCATTAATTCAAAAGTTATTTTTAATTGGCGATAGCGAAATTTTGTCATTACTAAGATATATTTTTATGAAATTTTTTGAAAATATTAAACAATTCAAAATCATTAACAAAGGATCGTTGTGTCAATTTTAATAACTTACCTCATGATCACGATAATAGGGCTCGCGGAGCTTCTCCGGTACTCGATTGTTGTATGCCTTTGACAGAAGCCATTTTACGGAGGCACGTTGTTTGGCCTGAAACACAAAAGGAAAGAAAATATTATTAAAAAATTTAATAAAATTTATAAAAAATTATAAAAACGTTGATTTTGTTCTAACAAGCTAAATTGATCAACTCATGTTTCTCAGAACCTAAAATTTTAAATATTATACATTTATTTTTTAATATTTATATACAATATATACATGATTTCCGCCAAAAGACTAAAAACTAATTTCATTAATGATGTAACATTAATTCTATAGTTTTCGCTTAATTATTAAATATTATTAATTATTAAATATTTAACTTAATTGTTAAATATTTGATCAGAAATAAATATTGATAGATTCATTATATATATTTGATTTAAGTTACTTATTTTAAGTTTACTCTAAAGTATTAACATATTTTAATTTATATAATTTATTAATATATATAACACATCACTCAATAAGTTCCCGGTCTGACACATATATGGCAACATTGTTGACAGACCCACGTGATTT
>JBCEZV010000089.1:8599306-8618047 GCA_039654365.1 Cataglyphis livida
TAATGTTACATTCATTCGTTTATCTTGGTCACGGAAAATTATTTGGGAAAAACTGTACCTCTTGGGAAATATATAATATATATATACATCACTCAATAAGTTTCCGGTCTAACTAAGAAAAACAAATTTTATATATATATATATATATATATTCATAAATTTTGTTATATTAATATCATACATATAAAATATTACATAAATAATTTATAAAATGTTAAATAAAAAGTGCTTATATAAAAAATATTGCTCGCTTAAATTTCTCGTCGTATATATTATCTAATCGGCGATTTCAATCTTGTCGTGTAACTTTCCGTGAAAATATATTCTACGTAAATCCGAATGTCGCAAATATAGGGCAAAATCGTTACTCTCGTGTTACGGATCGTGACTTTCGTTCCCATACGAGTTTCTCAGATTCTCGTATCGAAGATCTTCCAAGACGGTACGCGAAAAATTGCACGCCTAATCAATTTGTCGAGTAGCTCCGAACGAGTACGAGAAAGAGAGCAGCGAGGGAATCTGGGAAGGCTTTATAGGAAGGATGGGAGTGGTCGTCGTATGAGATCACACCCCGCGGTGTGCTATGAAGATTAAAGTGGAACGAGGAAGTTTCCGACGCTCCTGTAAAAAAAGAAAAAAAAAAAAAAAAACGCTGGATAAAAACGGTTAAATGATTCACCGCGGCCAGATTCATAACATCGACGACAATTTTATTTGAGTTTTATCGTAAAAACGATTTCTTCTTTCACGTAAAACGATTTTGTTCATCTTTCAATTAACTTATACAGGGTGTCCCAGAATTAAATTGACAAATTTCAGATGATACCATTATAAGGATTAATAAATCAATTTTGCCAACTCATGGACATGGATGTACTGACAAAATTGATCTGAAGTCTGAAGATTGAATTTGTCATTCTAATTCCTAAAAGGACACTTTGTATATGATAGTACGTTTTTTCATATTAAAATACGTAAATGTATTTCAAATTAATTTCAGTGCTTAATAAAGTATAATTCTAAATGAAACAAAATTCTGGAATGTGTCGTTTTATAGATGAAAAAAATATCAAGAAGAGATAAGATATGAGATATTTAAGAAATATAAAAAAATATTTATATAATAAATATTTTTATATTTCTTAAATATTTATATAATAAATATCTTTTATATTTCTAATTTTTATAATCTTTATAAATATTTATAAATATTATATTATTTATATAAATATTTATATTATTACAATAAATATTTATATAATTTATTATATATCAATGCAATATCTAACTCGTCATAGATTAAAATTTTACGCAAAAAATGTATTTTCCAAAAAATGTAATAAATTCAAATAAATGGCTGCAAAAATAATAGAATAACAAAATAAGCTTCGTTTTTATTACTTTATCGCAAATAAAAAAATCCACCGACCTTTATAATTAAAATTTCCTGTCATTAATAATTTTTCCGAATAGTATTCGTGTGTAAAATGTTACTTAAATATGGCATCTTTCATTTTTCGTTACACAATCTCGTCGAGTACTTGAATTGATCGTCGACTGCAAGAACGATTTGCATAATCATTTCTTGTGGATCAACATTGCGAATAGATTATTCCATTCTCCATTCGTCTATGATCAATCGATCCATTGAAATACAAATCATAATTACGTTATTAACGTGCCTCCGGTTTCCTTTAAGCATCATCAGCAAAAATTGCAAAAAAATAAAAAAAAAAAAAAGAGCAAAATCAACTGAGAAACGAACGTGACCTATGATCCGGCAAAATCGTAATGCTTTGACATTTTCCTGTCGTGTTTATTTGCGTTGTATTTTTTCGATGGCAATAATACATGTGTGCATACCTGGTTGAGAATGTGCTTGTAATGCAAATATACAGGATGTCCAAAAGTTACCGCTATTTCTGTTAGTCATGAATCCCTCAATCTACTTGACAGAAATGTTGATATATTGATGCCACATATTTTTCCCATTTTTTTTTTTTTTTCAATTTTATAACAAATTAAAATTCTTTATAAGTTTCTAATTTTCTTATTCCAATTTGCTCGAAAAATTTTTTTAAAGCAGAAAAAAATTAAAATCGTTGAATATCCATGTACTTACATTTTCGAGTATTAATTTGCGAAAAAAATTTATTTACGAATTCCTCGTAACCGAAGGGCTATTGATGCCTCTATTGCAGTTCATAAAAAAATCGACATGAAAAAATTCCAATGGAATTGCTGTGGAAGTGCTGCCTCTTCGGGCTACATTGTATACGTTTGGCATATGTAAACTGTCACACGTGTCCGACAGGGATCGACTCACCGAAGCGACACACGCATGTGCACGTACATAGATTTATGTTCGTCTATAAAAAGAAGCCGTGTCATCACGTCAACAACTCTGGCTGTGATGATGCGACACGGAATGCTGCGCTACAAGCACAGAAGACGATTCGGATTCGATTGATTCGATCAATGGAGCGAGGGGACGGTCTCAGCTCGATGATCCACGACCGTCAGTCGCGTCATCGAGCTTTATTAACTATAACTGATGATCCGTCGTCGTCAACACCCGTTATTGAGATCTGTGTTCCATAATAATAATTTCGGCTTTCGTTGATGTATGTAAATAAACATTTCCCGAAGTAAATATGTGTTGTATAGCGACTTGTGTGACATTTAAACTGATGTTAAATTTTTATTATTTATTGTGCGGTTAATTGCTTCGGCAAAAATGAGTTTATTATTTTTCAATCGCGAGATTTTATTCCCAACATAAATAAAATTAATAAAATTAAAATTAAATTAAAATTAATAATTAGTATTAAAAATTATTTAGTTGAAAATTATTAGTTTATATTAAAATTATTAGTTTAAAAATTATTTAATTAGTATTAAATTTAATATTAAAAATTATTTAATATTAAAAATAATTACTATAGTTAATTATTTTTAATTTGTCAGAATATAATGAATTAAAAAAAAAATTCTAAAATAATATACATCATAAAATAAGCCTAAGAGAGATATAAATAAAAGAATTCAAAGCAGAGAACTCTGCTTTTTAAATAAGTAAGAATTATAGAAACAGAGACTCGATTACGTTGAGAAGATAATAATCGTCGTGCAGAGATAATCCACAGTCTAATAATCAGAAAGCAGGAAGTTTAAGCTTTGTTAGCTAAGTATTTCAGTCATATGTATCCCCTCTTTAGCGACTAGGATTACTCTTAAATCATTTTACCGCTCTAGCCGCCTTCCTTTTTCAGGATTAATTGCTTGAACGTGGCACGCAAATTAATGTTAAAGTTTGCAGACCACCTAGTATTTTATAGAAAGAATTATTTCTACAGTTTTTCTTCAGATTTTCTACAATTTATACAGAGACATGCTTTATATCAACAATTAACTAGACAATATTTTAAATTGATAACTAAAATAAATCTCTCACATATCTGTAGTGCAAATTCGAATCCTGGAATGAGATAGTTTTTTCAGCATTGGTTTGCGGAATTCAATTATACAAGGTGTCCCAGAATTAGACTGACAAATTTCAGGCTTATAAAAGACCCAAACAAGCCAATTTTATTAAGAATTTTATAAACTCGTACTCGTTTAAAATTAAAAATTATTTTTTTCGAAATTTCAAATTTATCAATGCGATTAAATAGAGATATTTTTACCATGAAATTTTGTATAAAACATTTTTTTGATATCTCCAATAATTTTCACACTCTGTATAATTATAATTATTAATAATTATAATAATTATAAATAATTATAATTATTAATAATGATATATTTGAAATATAATATTAAACAATCTCGAAAATAAATACGGCGAATCAACTAAAATGTGCAGTGTATGCACACTGTCCATAAAATCTTTATCAGATTTGTGAATCTGCTACTTGAATTAATGCCAGGGAAATATAATCTAAAATTCCGTAGTACGCTGAAAGTACTTTAAATATGGATTCCGGTCATGGGCATTGCCTACGCGAATATTCTGTTGAATAATCGAGAAAAATGCGTATCTCGTTACATTCGAGAAAAGTAAAAAAGACGAATACAATAAGTATAGTATGATAAGTATCTGAATAAAATAGAAAATAATAATAAATACAATATAATGGCAAATCTACACATAAAATAAAATTTTCTTTAATCGAATAAATACATTTTTTTAATTTTTATTTTTAATCTTTCTTATTTAAATAAATATGTAAATTTCGTTTCCAAAAATGTTTTGTTATAAATGTAATTAAATTATTATATTTGAGTATAATAAAAAATTATAATCTTTTAAATCAATTATTTTAAATTTCAATATAAAAAAATATTTATTGAAATAATAAAAAAATTATATATTAAAACAAGGAAAATCTTTTTTTTTTTTAAGTAATCAAAAATTAAAAAACATGTTTTTTTAAAAAAATAATATTTTAGTGTAATAAGAATAAAAAAATATCCTTTTTTTATTTGCAAATAAAATCATATTTTTGCATATTTTATATTTTACCAATTCAAATATATTTGCTGCTTGAGTAAAATCACTGATTCCTTTGCAAGTATTTAAATAAATAATTGTTTTTAATTATTGTATTAATAAAAAAAATTTTATTTGGGTTTAATAAAATTTTTTTCAGTGTATGTAACACACATAGCATCTGGTTCTATTTGCTCAGTAAAATGTATAGCATATGTTTCTTGATATCCATAAAAACCACAATCTTTTAATAAAAGTATTTCGGGAAAAAAAAAATTTAATTTGTCAGGATATCCAATAAATAAATAAAATCAATATGCAAATATAGCTTTCCCTTTTCCTTTTTTTAAGCTATTGCATTTTTTTAATATCAACACGTATATCATATCTCGTTTTTAATATCTCGATATCATATCTCAATTTCATGTTTCTTCAACAAACATTCCGAGAAATCGGCAAAAGGTGCTAAAACTGACAGAATTCAAAATCACTGACAATTCTCTCGTTATTTTTGGAAAGAAAAGAGCGATAAAGGCGCGATGAACATTAAATTCCAGCTCGAATACGCTCGGTCACCGTGCCGTTGGCCGCTGCAAGCACCTGCAGCGGCCTTTCATTCGATGTATTTTCCTGGCTGCATGTATCCCGTGGAATTTATTGGAGTACTTGCACGGCACGTGAGCGTGCGCTTATATAGGCGCGGTTTAGGTCGGGTAATATAAGGCCACCCGGCAGATATAATCCCATCCGCGAAGAGAATGCGGTGAAAAGACGATGACGGAGCCCGGATTACCTGCGACGTACGTCGATTATATTATTTTACGAAAGATTATATTATTTTAATTATTCATATTTGACCTTTAATTATATTAATTTTGAATTTAAGATTAATATATTAGTTAATATAATTTAATTTAAGTAGTTTAAAAATAAAATTTTAATTTGTGGAATTAAAGAAATAATAATAATAATTTATCTTAAATAATTTTAAATTTAATAATTTATTCATTTTTAATATTAATAAGATTTATAATATTTATATTTTTAAGATTTTATTTATATTTTATTGATTTAGGAATTATAATAGAATGATTATTGTTTTCTTATAATTCAATTAATATAGAATTTTATATAATAATTGATTGAATTTCTTGTTTATTTATTAGAGTAGTTATATTAATTTCGTCAATAATCCTGTTTCACGATTAGAACCAATGGCGTAACCAACGTTCACGCTAAAGAAAATAATTAGTACTGCAGATATGAAGATTATAATTTGTAGATTGTAAAGTATTAATGCGCAAGGTATGTTGTTATTACAGTGCAACAGAGTTAAAAAATTTGTGTCAAATTTAATAAATATTACAAACAAGTTTACACAAATTTTTGTGTTAATTAAACAGTGTACAGAAAATTATTGTTTTTAAAAAAAGTGTATGTAATTATTTGCAATATATTTTTTTATAACAATTATTTATTTTTTCTTTACACCATTTGATTCATCTTATTATTCTGTACATAAAAATATTACGATACAATCATCAAACACTAAATAATTTTCGAGATATTTTATATTTTATACTTAAAATATGTCAGATTAAGATACAAAATAACTCAAAAAATTCTTAATGAAAAAATACTTTATTATAATGTTTTGGAAAGCTCTCGACATAAGTTATAAGAATATGCAATAAAAAATAGGGGATTCCATTTAAAAAATTAAAGGTGTCCTTGACTTGACCTTAACGATGCCATCCAAGGTCAAACCAATGACATCTTATGTTCCCCTCAAAATCATACAATTTTTGTTCAAAACGTTTTTCTCTAAAATGCTTAGTTTTTGAAAGAAAAGGGGTGTAAGGGTGGTCTAGAACACCCTGTATGTATATATATATATATATATATATATATATGTTGAGACATTTCGACACACATTTATGTACTATTTCTGGCAGATTGCCCTGAGAGGATTTTAAGGGAGAATTTCACCGATTCATTCTAGTCCACATCTAGACAATTTATAGAGCGATTCGTACCGCGCTTAAAGTGCAATTGTATGATGCGCTTTAAGTTCAAAAGGCGGAAAACCTGGAATTTTCAGAGATTTTTTGGTATCTGAAAAAATCATGGGATTCTCATGAAATTTTACTTAGGGAATTTCTTTAAAAAATCCTCTGTTTGATAATTTTGTTCTTCTACTTGTAAATAGTTGGCAAGCCAAGTAAATTATGTATTTAAAATATAAATATATATTTAAATAATAAATATATATTTAATATTTTTTATATATTTTTTTTTATATTTTTTTATATTTTTTATTTTTATTTTTATATATATTTTTTATTTTTATTTTCATATATATTATTTATGTTTTTTCATATATATATTTAATATCTTAAAATATTAAATATGCAATAGATATACTCTTTATTATAATTTTTAGTGAAAATGAAAAATTGAAAATTTTATATGCAAATGAAAAATACTTAGCTTAAGAAAATTATTCAGTTTTTTTTTTCAATTTATAAATATATCTCTTGAAACTTAAAAAGCTATATTTTCTTTACCTAGAAGTTTGAATAAAAATACCTGTCGAAGATCAGGGGATATTTTTACAAAATTAGAGTAGACACTCCGAAGAAAAATATAAATAAAAATAATATTAATATTTAAAATAAAATTAATATTTGACATTAGATTGAAATTTTCGATTGGCTATTGATGATAATTCCTATTTTCCGAATCATGGAACATTTTCTTTCTGCAGCTTGGAAATCAATGCTGCAGTTGACCTCTCTTGCCAACTGTTTTATATTTGTACTAGCATATATACACTCTACTCTCAACATTGATCTGTCTGGAATTGCTACTGCCGCTTTAAGTCTGAATGCGATCTCTTGTTCCGATCGTTTGTCGCATTTATTTTTTTATTTGTCGAAAATCTATAATGCATTTTCCCGGCAAATACATGTTACAAGTTCCATTCCGACGTTCGCGAAGCGATTTATTTGTACGTGAAAGTGAGAATATTCTATTTTATATTCGTACTTTTATTAATTTTTTTGCACGCATATAAAACCGAGACCACTTCTTTTTTATTCTTCCATTAAAATCGCGAATACCATCACGCGATGTTTGTAAAGTTGATTTATCGGAATATTATTTTATAAATTATTAAATTGTAAGATTAAATTATTTCACCATTTATTTTTAAAAAATTATTATGTTTAGGATCTATTTTTGTTGCAAAATATAAATGAATTATACATTTTAAACGTATTATTTAAAATTTATTTGATTGCAAAAAAAAAAATAGATCGCGATTTCATTAAATTTAATTGAAGCGGAATGGTTTAATTATGTTCAGTGAGAATTTATTGGCATGATTACTGGGGCTTGGCATGAAATCACATTTTCATAATAGAAAATATGCAGGTGGAAATGGGTCATACATCGCAGGAGTAAGTTTATCACCTAATCTGGGTGATTGTATCGTGCCGTTGAATAGTCGATGGCTTGTTTAATGGCGATGCAGGAAGTGAAAGCGCATTCTCACAAATTAGTTAATTTGCCGTTTAATTATCGTTATTGATTTCAGTCAATTTGACGGGGATTTAAAAAAATTTTTTTTTTTTTTTTTTATTGTTCTTACATTGTAAGCATCAGTGATCTGATTTGGCCAATGTATGTTTCAAATATATTATAAATATTATAAATATATATAATATGATAAAAAACGAAAATATGCAATTAAAAAATTTTTATCCTACTAATTCATTCAATTCTTTTTTATTGAAAACTCCAAAACTTGTAAAAAAATTTCTTGAGAATTCCCTGATTTCTCAGGTAATTTCTTCAAAATTTCAGGAAAATTGGAGAATTTTTAGTCCATTGGTTAATTTCCAATGCTTTTCATTCATATATAAAAAAAAAAATAAAATAAAACATTTAATCGTTAAATATTAAATTTAAAAATAAATATATTTTTAAATTTAATATTTAACATTTAAGTGTCTAATTTTTTTTTTTTTTTTGTAAATGAAAAGCATTGGAAAACACACGAAAAATTTATTTTAAAAGGTTTCGATTAAAAATTATAAATATACTATAATAAATAATAATAAATAAATAATTATAAGAATAATAGATAAATAATTTTATAATTATATAATTCCTTTCTCTATATTCTATGTGATTATATAGTACTACGCTATACTTTTCACATCTAGCCGTATACAATATGTATATTGCAACAATGACGTGTTTCATCTCGAGCAATATCTGCTCCATTCTTCGCGGTGAGAAGCGAACGATACCGTCGAGTGAATCCTCGACGACCCTATTGAAAAATCGATAATGCTTCTCCGATTCAATATCATGCAGAAACTTGGCCGAACCGACAGTTTCATAAAATTTTATGTGCGTCGAGATGATGTGTGACAGATGAATTTAAACTGTCATTCGGACACGGAATATGGTTTTAAAATTCAGCGAGAAAATAAACGCATTATATTTTACGCGTAAATTATTGTTATTGCCAAGGCATTTTGTGCGAGGGAAAAACAAACTCGTCTCAAAAAATTTACTTTAGTTTTTCTCTATTTTTTTTTTTTTTTTTTTTTTTTTTTTTTTTTTAAATTCATTGCTCCAATGTCTTTTATACAACAAAGTGCAATTGTTTATTGACACAAAATTGAGGGAATTTTTTTCGTTACATATATATAAAAAAATTTTTAATTCAATATTATATATAAAAAATATTTTATTATTTATTAAAGGTCGATAGAATTTTCTGTATAAATTTTTAATTTCGATATTAAATAATATTTTGTAAGCAAGCAGCAATATTTTGATTTTTGTTTCATCGAGAAAAATGACTTCAATTTTAACAAAGATTTTGCTCATTTCTTTCCTGAACAATCTGATGCCAAACGCAGGATTTGTTCTGGCTCGAAGTTTCGTGCAAAAAAAAAAGTGCGCAAACGTCGTCGGAAAGGCAGGAAGCCGGAAATGGTTTGTTTGATTGCACGACGAGCACTTCGCGAACGGCATCGGATTCAATCCTATCTTTGTTTGCCTTTCTTTCCGACGCCTTTTTGTCGGCAAGAAAGTATAAATCGCGTCTACATTCGCAACAATTCGCGGACTCCTTTTTGTCGCGTCGCCAAATTTTTGCACAGACGTCTTTCTCACATAAACTTGATCTGATAAATATATTTAAAATCATCAAAAGTTTCTTTATACACATTAACATTTTATGAAATGTGTTTTGATATTCTTTGATTATTGAATAGATTTTAATATTTGTTGAATAATAATTTTTTTTTTTTTTTTTTTTAACAATTTTGTTACGTATGATAGAATTTCACAAAATAATCCAATTTATATAAATATATGAACTTCACAAAATAATCTAACTTATATAAATATATTAACTTACAATAATTAATTATTTATTTTGACGATATTTATTTTCGTAACGTTGAAGGAAATTTTTATAGTTCATAGATTCATCGTATATGACAATAAAATTAACTTTTTTATTTTTATAATGAAATTTTTATTTTCTCTGAGATTAATGACTAACAATAAAATCTCATTTTATATCTCATAAATAGAATCTTATAAAAGCGTATTTTACCCAATTTTATGCGAATTGCAATCGAATTTAATGTTTTTTGCTCGACAGACATCTTCTGAAAGAGTCACGTCAGCAAAAAAATATCTCGTCTCTCGAGTGCTCTGTATATTCTTGTCATTCTGGATTTCAAAGAAAGCCGGAAAGAAGTTGCAGGGTAGATAAAAAGAAAAGAGGGATCAAACGAGATAGGATTAGTTTCTTTCTCTTGGAAATTTGCCTTTATCCGTTTACTCGCAGTTGAATATTTGAGCAAAATTATCATCACTGTTGAGAAACATTTAGTGAACTTTTGACAATTTTAATCATTTGGCCTATTGATCTATATATTTTTATGATAAAGAATTTCAATTTTCCAATCTTGCTTATCTTTAAAGAACTGTAAAAGTCGAATTCAATATAATCCTCTTCGTAAAAAAAGAAAACAGATGAGAAGTTATTAAGGATGTTTTGACTCTACAATAGTAGCAAAAAACTGTTATAAACAAATAAAAAGAAAATTAACAGTATACTGCTTGAAAAATCGAATAAATAAATCCAGATTATAAAAAGAATTAAAGTATCATAAAATAATATGGTTTTTAATATCTTCGTAAAAAAATAATTGTAATTAATATTTTCTCAATTTATGATAAAAATTTTGATCATAAGTAGTTCCTGAAATTAATTGCAAACGAAACAAAGAAAAATACGAATTATTTGGAGAGAGAGAGAGAGAGAGAGAGAGAGAATTTTTCTATAATTTTTAATAAATAATTTATTTCTTAGAGTTTTCTTATATATGACTTTAATATTTTTATGTGAAAATTTTTATTCTGTTGACAATATTTTTTCTTTGCCAAATTGTCAATAAATACTACAATACGCAATTTTCCAATTTAAGAATAAATAACTTTAATAAACTTAAATAATTTTCAAATTGTTAAGAGAATTGTGCTCATGTTTTGCACAGATACTCAGAAAAAATAGTGGAATAATCGAACGAAGTTTTCATGCTTTTGTCAATGTCTTAATATATACATCCTTAACAGACGGAGTAATTAATTTAATTAAATCAGTTCGCTCTCTGAAGTATCCCTTCTTTATAAATACCTCGAGAAATTCAAGATGTATCTTCGGGGAATCGTCGACAAAATGATCGAAGAAACCATATTCGCCTCGAACAGGCGGTCTCCAAACATGGAGACTGAGAGAGATCCATGATCTCTCGTAATAGCTCTCATGAATGACCATCTGGTTGCGTAGGTACCACCTTAATCTACTATTGGCGAACTTACCAACCTACTCGGAATTGCAGACAAACTGCTAAGTAAAAATAATTTTATTTTAAAAGATCGGAGAAAGCGCGTATCATTCTGTGCAAATAAAAATTTATAGATTATAAATTATAATATATATTTTTGTATTATAATTAATTTACGATTCATTTTCCCGGAATGTATCGAATTAAATTCTTTATTTCTGGATCTTCGGTAAATTAAAAAAAAAAAAAAAAAAAAAAAAAAAGTTTTGAAATATAATACATAAAAGAAATTTTTAATAGCAAAATTATTTCCTCAGCTAAGTATAAGATAATTTGAGAGCAATTGAATAAATCGTTAAATCTCGTTATATTTTTTAATGCTTTAATAACGCGCGTTAAATTATTAGGTACCGTTTCTTAACGATTTTACGGCAATTGCGACGAGAAATGCCTGGTTATGCAGTTGGTAAATAGAATGCCGTCTTAGTTAGAGAAGAGGCAGGAACTTATTTCACCGCTACGGCAACTCGTTTCGCAAAATGAGCTTAATGAATATCGGCAACTATCAGCAATTATCGCGACGCGTTTCGTTTATACGCGATTACGATGTATATTTATTAACGTCGTGCGTTTTTATTCACATCTCTGTAAAGTGTCACATATCCGCGAGAACTTTCTTTATGGAGAAGGTAGGTAGGACGCATGCTAATTAAATCAACGGCTTTGTTTAGTAATTTTAATCGTTAATTAATCGTCAGATTAATGTAAATTTAAACACGATAGAGTTTGAATTAATATTAATTTAATTTAATATTATATTTAATTTAACAATGATGGAGTTCGAATTCGAATTTCTTCGAAACATCGAAGAATAAATTCGTGCAAAAGGCAAATTCATTCAGGGAATGGTAAAAATATTGTAAATAAAAGAAATTAATTAATGTATATGCTCAAAAATATGAAATTATTTAATATTAATTATTGCAGCATTAAAAATTTTATTCTGATTTTATCATATAATTTTAATAAATGTGCATCTCGATAATAATCGCGGTATTATATTAAATTAATAATTATAATTTTGATTTTTCATAGTAAATAAATTCTATCATTAATAATAATTATTGAGAGAATTTTTTGAGTTATTTTGTATCTTAATCTGATCATATTTTAGTATAAAATATAAAATATCTCGAAAATTATTTAGTGTTTGATGATTGTATCGTAATACTTTTATGTACAGAATAATAAGATGAATCAAATGGTGTACAGAAAATTATTGTTTTTTAAAAAAAGTATACATTTGCAATATATTTTTTTATAACAATTATTTATTTTTTCTTTACAGCATTTGATTAATCCTATTATTCTGTACATAAAAGTATTACGATACAATTATAAAAAAATAAATAATTTTCGAGATATTTTATATTTTATATTAAATCATGTCAGATTAAGATATAAAATAACTCAAAAAATTCTTAATGAGAAAATACTTTATTATAATGTTTTGGAAAGCTCTCGACAAAAGCTATAAAAATATGCAATAAAAAACAGGGGATTCCATTTAAGAAATTAAAGGTGTCCTTGACTTGACCTTAACGATGCCTTCCAAGGTCAAACCAATGACACCATTTTATGTTCCCCTCAAAACCATACAATTTTTGTTCAAAACGTTTTTCTCTAAAATTCTTAGTTTTTAAAAGAAAAAGGGTGGTCTAGGACACCCTGTATATATATATATATATAGAAAAAAAATCCATCTCGCAATAAATGATTGAAAAATGATTTAAACGAAAAATGATAAATGATTTAAACGTCAAAAATTTTAAAATCGATCACTTGTCAATCAGCTTGAACGATAATTGTAATTCCCTTGGAAAAAAATCGCGAATATATTGTTTTTGAGAACATAACCTTGCCGCTATATAATATCCACAATCAGACAGATCTGCTTTCCGAATTCATGCGACGCAGCATCGTATAACGCAAACCTATATTCTCCCCGACTGTTCATCGATTCATACTGATGACATGCATATTCCTGCTCTCATTGCATAATAAGAGAGTTAAGATTAATTCTCGATGTTATTACGCGGGATAGCTTTCATTCGCATTATGCAAAATGTTGACGATAATATTTTGTATTTACATGATTAAATATATTACTGCGGTATTGTCTATAAATAAATGTTTAAATAAACGATTGAAATTTAATGTAAAACTCTTTCATTTATCTTTCAAAAAAATACCTTCGATAATATCATATCAATCATTGGAAAATTTGTATTTTCTTGTTAAAAAAAGTCTATTAAAATTTTGGTATTAAATATTTAACACAATAATGTGTTAATTTAACATATTGTTGTGTGTTAATTAAAGTCAAGTGATAAATTATTAAAACAATTGAAATTAGTTTGAGATTTGCATTTATTTTGTGTTAAAATATTAATATTAATATTTAATATATTAAGTATTAGTATCATTAAGTATTAATATCACTTAAAAATATTAATTATATTATGTTAAATTCACACAAAAATTTGTGTGAATTGTTTGGAACATGTTCTGTCAAATTTAACACAAATTTTTTAACTGTGAAGAAATCTTTCAATTCGAACGTGAGTACGAGTGATTCAAGCTTACATTTAAAAATTACAAACGTAGCTCTGAATCACTCTGTTTACACGAATATATCTCCAATTTCGTTTTTACGACAGAGAAAATCTATTTTATAGCAACGGCGATAAGATTATCCGTGACAAGGAAACACGTGAACCGAATTTTAATCGCGAACACACACAGAGACAGGTGAATCGAGCATTTCTTATCATCAAACAAGCCATGCTTCGATTTTACGATATTTGTAAAATATAATTCGCAATTTGCATATTGGCTGAAAATTGTTACAAAAATCGATGGCTGAATGAGTCTGTCAAAAAATTATTCTGCTAATCTTGTTAACGAGAGAGAAAATTAAATTAAATTAAAAATAAAATAATGACAATTATTAAATGATAATATATCTTTCCTGGGATCTTTTGAGAATCAGATTTAAATAAGTAAAAAAAAATTTAATCGCACATGTCGAGATAAAATATGCTGCTTCAATCCAGGGTTTCTAGTTTCTATTCAAATTTCGTAAAAAAAATTCCCTGAAAAAAAATGAAAATACTCTGAAAATTCCTTAATCTTGAACAGATTATTTTTGTTCAAAATTCTAGGTAAAAAAAAATATTTAAAATATTTTTTGATACAATTTCCTAAAATAAGTTTTCTTATTGAATGTGTTTTTTTTTTAATGTTTTTCGCTCATACAAAGGAGAAACACGAAAGTCGCTTAAATTTCAAGTGCTAAATTTATGATTATTGAAAGAACTGAAATAACGTTTGTTAAAATAAAAATTTTTAGCTCGTACATTTTCATTTTTTGTTACTAAAAATTAAATAAACGTTCTGCATATTCATTCAATATTATAAGACGTTCAATATATGAACAAAGAAGCAGATATATATTTATAATATAATTTAAACACATAATTCACAACTTGGCTTATTGGCGAACTGCCTTCCCTTTGAGTAGGATTGCAAATTATCAAAAAAAAAAAAATTTTTTTTTTTTTTTAAATTCCCGGAATTCCAATAAAATTCCATGAGACTTCCCTGATTTCTTCAAGTACGAAAAAAATTCCCTGTAATGTCCAGGTTTTCCAGGTTTTTCCAGAGAACTAGACACTCTCTCCCCCAGTTCCCAATCTGAGATCACCAACCGCCCAAAATTACACCTACACACGAGGCTCTTACCAAAAACAGTCGCGGTATCCAGATCATTCAGAGGACCTTGTTGCGCCCAAGAAAGCCTTATCTCTCATTACATAAAAGCCTTATCGCTCATTAGCTCCGCGATCAGTCCTGCTTTATTCCCGTTTAGAGCGAAACGCGCGCGAACGTCGCGAGGGGAGACCTCCGGAAGGACTGTTCGCCGACTTCGTCCAACATTTAAAGGAGACCGAAGGAAAGAATTTCGCACACTGTTTCGTATGTGGATCGCTGCGATCCACGCGTCGACGGCCACGCTCACCATTTCGAGCTCGACCAACGCAGTCGTCGAAAGCCGACGTCGTTGCGTAAACGTCAAGAGGAACGCGCCCGAAGAAGGTGCGCAGCCGCTAGCGATTTGTACTAGGAAGTATCGATACTCTCATACGGAATGCGCTTTCTTGCGATGCGAGCAATCAACGACAGAGGATGGACTACGGTATCCCAATCATTACTTGATATAAGAAAAGTCAAGCAAAATTTAAAAAAAATTTGTATCAGCAGATTATATGTAATTATCGATAAAAAAAATATATATGCAAAAGAAATTACATGAAAATTATATTTGAAAAATTATTTTAATGAAATTTTAATTATTGAAATATTATAATTATATATAATTGAATATATATGAAATTTATTAATTATATAATTAATTATATAATTAATTATATATTATTTAATTATATATTATTTAATTAATTATATATTATTTAATTATATATTATTTAATTATATAATTAATTATATAATTTTGCAGAATAAAATAAAAATAAATATAATTTTGCAAAATAAAATGAAAATAAATAATAAGGAATAAATATATAATAATAATATAAATAATATAGAATAAAAAAATTTATGAATTTTGCTGAGAGAGAGAAATATTATTACTATTTAATAAACCTCGATCTCGATGTGCGAAACAAAGATGTCAGTTTTAAAAAGTTATAGGCCAGATTTGGATGAATCAATTTTTTTTTCTTTTTTTTTTTTTTTTTAATTTAACTATATATTACAGCATCGCGATATTCCGGCTGCCAGTTGCTATCCTGCTTAGGTTAACTGTACCGCGACGCGCTTACGTAATCATCATTTTCGTAATTAACGCAGTAAATTATGATGGACTTCGTTAAAAGCGCGCGGGCGCGTTTGTATTAAAAATTTCCAGCTGATGATTTCCGCGCATCGACAGTCCGTTTTTCTTTATTTTATTTAGCCTCGCTCGCGTGGAAGAAGAGGAATCACGACGATCGACTTTATGACAAGAGATTATCGACGAATCCTACATCGTGTAAGTCGAGGATACTGATGGACCTGAAGAAGTTTGAGCAGTGGGGAAGTTATTGTCGATCGATCAGTTTTTGGCATGAAAAAGGCGAGCTACCACGACCGCTGCCACGGTCATGATCATCCTATCAAGACTACATGATAGTAGAAGTTTTTACCTTGGCTCGTGCAGCCGTCCTTTCCATGCGTGGAAATAATAATTAACGGGCAATACGTAATTAATGGTATTACATAACTACTTCGGGAAAAACTCTTCTCATCATAAGCCTGAAATTTCTTTCATAAAAAAAATGGGGTTTTATATTTTTTCGATTTACAAATGTGAAAATAAAATATGATGAGTTTTTTTTTTTAATTTTATAAATACAATTTTTAGGGAAAAATTATCTGACATAACTTGAGTAAGAAAATCACTTGAGATTATCATTAAAATTATTATTCAGATTGTCTATCTAAACCTTGTAAAAAAATTCGCTGAGAATTTTCGGGTAATTTTGTTTTTCTGATTTTTCAAGTAATTTTATTTTTTCAAAATAATATTTTCATTTTCTATCATTAATTAGTAAGAATTACAATAAAAAATGTATATTCAGTATTGTGTATTAAATATTTTTTGCCATGACAATAAATAGATTCAAAGAAATAATATAATATTTATAATATATTTGAAATATAATTCACAATCATTGGCCAATCGAATTGTCGATGCTTGAGATATATGAACAAAATGATGAAAGAAAGAATTTTTTCAAAAATTCCCTGAATTCAAAAAAAATTCCATGAAAACTCCCGACTTTTTAAGATAAAAAGAAAAAATCCTTGAGAATTCCAGGTTTTCTGGTTTTTTCAGGAAGTAGACACTCTGACAATTAATATAAAAATAATTTAAGAACATAATTAAAAAATAATTAAGTAATAAAAATTAATAATATTCATTTTAATATTAGTTTTATTTATATTCACTTCCTAATTTAATTAAAAAACAATTAATTTAAAAATATGCCTTAATATGTTTGTATCACTGATACGAGGATTTACATTGTTTATATAAGATTATTTTCATACATAAATTTCATTTTACGCATGATAATTACGAATCGATTAATGAACAGCAAGGACGCCACCGTAGCGACAGCAAGGAAGCCACCCTATCTAAAGGATAACTACAGTATTTGATTCATGCGGCTAATTGCGAACGAGCGTGGCAATTCTCCTGAGAACGCCTACGCGTCGCAACAAGCAAAGTCATTTTGTGAATATCATCTCAACAAAAAAAAAAAAAAAAAAAAAAAAAAAAAATCGACCACGAGAATTTATTTCATCCCACGGAGCTCGTTAGTTAAATTTCGCAGCGCGGAATTTTAACGCGCAATATTCTTCGCACAACGAATGTCGTATCGCTGAATGTGAAAGTGACCATTCATGCCTAAATTATTTTTTTTTTTTTTTCATGCTCATTAGATGGATGGAAGACGCGATTAATTACAATAAGCGTTCGTGCAAAACATTATTATATTGTGAGGAAATTTTAGAAAGACACGCCTATTTATGAAAGACACGCGACTTCTAGTATACTTGTATATACTCGTGGAATGAAAAAGATTTCATCTATTGAATGGTAGCGCCTCAATCCATTATAACTTTTCACATAAAGCTTAACAAGAAATGCGGAGTTGGTCGTAAAGGATATTTAATATGAGCAAGTTATAATTTAACGGTAGATCCTTTGTGTAATTAATTTATGATCAAACTGAACTTTGGTGGAGAGTAGAAAAATTATATATTATTCTATTTTCGCAAAAATTTATTAATGCCATTATTCTGCATTTTTAATAATTATTATTAAATAAATAATCGATATTTCTTAATAATTGTCCGTTATTACCGAGTCTTGCATTGTTGGAAAAAATATTATTATTATTATTTATATTATTTTCTGAATAATTATTCTAATATATTTCAAATATACAGAGTAGGTATATTAAAATAAAACAGATATATTTTTTGCGAACAAATTCGCCATTATTCTGCATTTTTAATAATTATTATTAAATAAATAATCGATATTTCTTAATAATTGTCCGTTATTTTCGAGTGTTGCATTGTTGGAAAAAATATTATTATTATTTATATTATTTTCTGAATAATTATTCTAATATATTTCAAATATACAGGGTAGGTAATTAAAATAAAACAGATATATTTTTTGCGAACAAATTCGCCATTATTCTGCATTTTTAATAATTATTATTAAATAAA
>JBCEZV010000089.1:8618147-8632416 GCA_039654365.1 Cataglyphis livida
TAATCGATATTTCTTAATAATTGTCCGTTATTTTCGAGTGTTGCATTGTTGAAAAAAATATTATTATTATTTATATTATTTTCTGAATAATTATTCATATATATTTCAAATATACAGGGCAGGTAATTAAAATAGAACAGATATATTTTTTGCGAACAAATTCGATCGAGTTGACCCACTTGACCCAATCGCATGCACTTGTACATCCGTAAATTGTCACGACCTGTAAGATGCCGATCGTAAAGATACGTGTGAGCAATCACTAGAATAACTTTCTAAATCCCGCGACGAAATCGTGTAATACACACGCTATCTAATCAGTGCGGCGTTTCTCGCGATCGATAAGACAATTACAATCGTTCGAAACAAATTCCTTCTGAATGACACTTGAAACCGGGATGAAACGAGACTCCACGGTGTCAATCTCGATAATTACAAAACTACCGTGATAAGGATGTGTGAAGGAACTATCATACGAATAAATTGATAAGGCCGGCGCCTACTGCAATCTCTAGACGTATAATCTTCTTTGATAAACGCGTGAGATGTGTTAATAGAAATACTAATCGAAATTCGCATTCCATAAAGCGCGTGTCGGCTAAAAATTAGAGATGATAACAATCAATCAAAAGATAACGCTAATAATTGCGTTTTCCCTCTGTTCGATTTGTTTGATTGAAAATCACTGATTTCAATCTCGAATTTCGTATAATATTGCGTTACATTAAAAATAAAATTTTCTTTATTAAAATAAATACATTTTGTTCATTTCAATTTTTCTTATACTTAAATAAATATATATTTTGTTTGTAAGAATGTTTTATTATATTAAATGAATTATTATTTGTATGTAATAAAAAATTATAATTTTTAAAATCAATTATTTAAAATTTTAATATAAAAAGTATTTGAAGAAAAAGAATTATTTATTAAAATAAAAGAAAAAACTACGTTTTTGAAACAAGCAGCCAAAAATTAAAAAATGTTCTGTTCTGAAATTTGAAAATAAAAATGTATTTGGTTAATTCAAATATATTTGCTGCTTGATTGAAAGAACTAATTTCTTTAGCAAGTATTGAAATAATTATTTAAAATTTTTATTTTTTTTTTATTTTTTTATATTTATTTTATATTTATTTTTTTATATTTTAATATCTTTTTTTCAGTATAATCATATAAAGAAAATTATGTGTGTCTTTTTTACAGTGTGAGAGAATAAGTTTTGTTTGGGATCTGTAAATGCACTTTAATATTTACTTATTCTTTTTTATGATGCAAATTATTATGACAAAATAAAAATGAATTTATGACAGTTGTCAAACTATGACAAGTGTTATAAATCAGAGCAAAAAAAAAAAAAAAAGTGCAGAACAAATCAATTTAAGACTTTCCAGATTTTGAATCTACAAATATTTCTTACATTCTAGAAAACATTGCCGCGGAGTGAAGAATCTTTAATAAGGTGGCCCGTGTTAACGAGGACCTCATTCGGAACGATCGGCTTCTCGCGTGCGAGCCGCGTGTGTGGCCATGCGTTTCACGTCCGTTTAACGTGTAAAACCCGTAAACATGTGCGACTTTCTACTTTTCTCCGCCGACAGGATTGTCGAACGTGCGGCATGCATGCATCCCAGATTCCACGGTGCATATAAGTCGCGGCGACTTTCGATGCAACGATACGATACGATATGATGTGCGAAAGGATGAGGAACGAGACGGTTCATTAAACGCAAAAGGTTGATTCGGTGGGATGTCGTTGCTGCCGATAAAACCTCTCAATCTCGATTATAAAGACGCTTATACGTCGAACTTGGTCGCGATGAAAAAGCAGTTAAATTGACATTTATTGTGTAACAGCGATATGCAAAAATACGCGAGGAAACGCCTGTCAAAAATAAAACATTTCAATTACATTTTTCATGTTCAAATGAGAAAATAAACGCGATATCGAGAAATTAAGAGAGATCGCAAAAATATCCAATCATCACAAGAGAAGAGAATTGAAGGTGTTATTCGACGGGTGATTCCGGAAGGAATAGGAAAGAAGAGGAAAGAGAGAACTGCAGGCGATCGCGCGACCGGAAATTCCAGTCGATCTTATCTACAATATTCTCGTTTCTCTTCTTCTTCGTTGAACGCAATGATCGTTTAAAGCCAGGACCGTCTGAGCATGTCCATTTCTTCGTTAATTGTAGGGAGGGGGTTAACGACCCGAAGACTGTGCGCGGTATGTACATTCCGATAGAAATCTCGGATGCAAAGTGTCACCTTTTGCAATTTTTTTCTTTTTCCTAGGCGATTTTTTCAGGGTGTCTACTCAAATCTTGTAAAAAAGTTCCCTGAAAATTACCTGATCTACCAGGTATTTTTCTTCTAAATTTCATTTTGAAAATTTTTTCGTAAATTTTCGTGCAATTTTCTAGAATAAGTTTTTGTTTTTTGTCATTAAAAATTAAGATAAAAAATATGCATTGCACATTTAATATTTTCGTAAGACATATTTAATATTTTGCTTGACTATATAAACAGAGATAGATATTTATAATATATTTTAAACGCATAATTCACGCAATTTAAATTATCAGCGGATTACCTATTGCTTAAAGTATAAAAATAAAATTATCAGAGAGAATTCTTTCTTTTAAATTCCCTAAGTTCCAATTAAATTCCATGAGATTTCCCTGATTTTTCCAGGTATAAAAAAATTCTTTGAGAATTCCAAGTTTTTCATGTTTTTCTAGGAAGTAGACATCCTGTTAAAGAAAGATTTTTTTCTAAATTCCCTGAGTCTCAATGAAATTCCATGAGACTTCCCTGATTTTTCCAAGTACAAAAAAATTCTCTGAGAATTTCAGGTTTTCCATGTTTTTCCAGGGAGTAGACACTCTATTAAAAAGAGATTTTTTTTTAGTTCCTCGAGTCCCAATAAAATTCCATGGGAATTCCTTAATTTCTCCAGATAGAAAAAAATTCCCTGAAAATTCCAAGTTTTCCATTTTTTTCCAGGGAATAGTTTTCGTAAATTATGCCGCTTTATTTCATGTTCTTCATTCAATATACAAACGACAACAAATCGTTATCAATAAATCATTACCATGAAATTTATTGATTAATTAATTGTAGAAATTAAAAGCTTTATTTGAAAAAAAAAAAAAATACATACAAATCGTAGATCGTTTAATTCTCCTTTTATCTCCCTAAAGTTTCAGTCTCCCTTATTCTCCCGTATTCTCAGTACTAAGTACAACTTTTTAATTAACCCTTGTCTTTAATTAATTACTTGTGTAATCTTTGGGATACCTATACCATCATTTACCTTTCTCAAACAGCTAAATAGTTTCTCTATCTCAAGAGAATATCGCTTTATCATCACTATATACATGTTCCGACAAGTGTACACTATTATTTGTCGCACCTTCCTGAAATGTAGCCAATTTATTTCTCTGTCTCAAGAGTGCACATAGATATTTTTGAAACACCCGGTATATCCTTGATCCATGTTGACCCATCTTTCCGAAATACAATGCAACACAAGTGTATTTTTTCTCTCTCCATCTCTCTCCTTCAACCATCCTCTCAACGAACGTCCAACAAATATTCTGGTCGATGAGTCAATGACCTGAATTACTACCGCTTGGCGAAATGAAACTTGCAGTTCTTCCCGTGCATATGCGTGCATGCGTACGTACGTGCGTGCGCGCTTACGATAAACGGCATATACGCCTCGCGCATATCATTATACACATACTGTGTATGTTTCTACTACATATTGTGCACTATAAAGATTTTGTTACGCCCAGCGCACGACTTCCTTTCCTCGCAGGACCATAATTAGCGCCGCTCGTTCGCTCCACAATGATAATGCTGGACGTAAAAAATTATTTTGTCGCAGGATATATATCCAACGGTATTCTCAGGATAAATTCAAGTGCCCTCAATTCAGTATATTTAAGGTCAGTATTTTCTTTTTCTTAAGTTCAGAATTTTTTTTTAATATTTTTCACACGAGGTTTCATTTTATTTTTTTCATTCTTTCTCTCTCTCATTCTCTATTTTTTAATATATATATATATATATATATACACAAGGTGTCCTAGACCCGTACACCCCTTTTCTTTCAAAAACTAAGTATTTTAGAGAAAAACGTTTTGAACAAAAATTGTATGGTTTTGAGGAGAAACATAAAATGGTGTCATTGGTTTGACCTTGGATGGCATCGTTAAGGTCAAGTCAAGGACACCTTTAATTTCTTAAATGAAAACCCCCATTTTTATTACATATTCTTGTAGTTTATCTCGAGAGTTTTTCAAAACACTATAATAAAGTATTTTTTGACTTATTTTATATCTTAATCTGACATTTTAATATAAAATATAAAATATCTCGAAAATTATTTAGTTTTCGATAATTGCATCGTAATATGTACAGAATAATAAGATGAATCAAATGGTGTACAGAAAATAATTGTTTTTAAAAAAAAATATGCAATTATTTGCAATATATTTTTTTATAACAATTATTTATTTTTTTTTTACACCATTTGATTCATCTTATTATTCTGTACATAAAAGTATTACGATACAATTATCGAACGCTAAATAATTTTCGAGATATTTTATATTTTACTAAAATATGTCAAGTTAAGATACAAAATAACTCAAAAAATTCTTAATGAAAAAATACTTTATTATAGTGTTTTGAAAAGCTCCCGACATAACCTAAAAGAATATGTATTAAAAATAGGGGATTTCATTTAAGAAATTAAAGATGTCCTTGACTTGACCTTAACAATGCCATCAAAGGTCAAATCAATGACATCATCTTATGTTCCCCTCAAAACACAATTTTTGTTCAAAACGTTTTTCTCTAAAATGCTTAGTTTTTGAGAAAAAAAAAAAAGGAGTGTATGAGTAGTCTAAGACACTCTGTATTTCTGAATTCCACAATAAGAAGATACATCGGGAAACGATAAAAAAAATATAGCGTATGATAAGAATCATTTATCATTCGGCAATCGCATGTCGATGACGATAGAGAAATCGGGTAAAGGGAAGAGAGAAGAACATCGCCATTCATTTCGCGATGAAGTCTCGGCGTAGTCGAGTTTTGCGTGCTATATTTACGCTTTAAAGAGTCTCGGTGGTCCTCCATCCAGAGAACTTATAGTAGGAATATATATTTGACGCTTTGTTTAGGTTGCTTCCGCGATTTCTGTCGCCCTGGGACTGCCATAAAGATACTGGGAATTACGGCGATTACCTAGTTAACTTATAGACTATGAATATCATATTACAGGGTGTTTCAGGTCTAGTCAATAAAACTTTAGGATCTCATAGGAAATTGAATTTTAATAAAGAACAAAAAAGTTCCTATAAGCATAAGTCCGGAAACGCTTCATTAAAAATTCATAGCCAATAAACTCTATCTAAATAATTAGTTTTGATCAAAATTTAATTTAAGAATATTTTTATGTTTGCATTTTCAATGTTTATGTTATAAATGTAGTGTTTATACAAAGATTATCAAAAAGTTTTTCAAAATTTTTTTCAAATTTCTGTTCTTTTATTACTTTGAGCTTATTTTCTTTTAAAGAAAATTAGTCTTATCCAGAATTAAATAAAACTGGTGTAATTTAGTTTGTTATTTAATTACCCATCAGAATTATTTCCTTACTTTTTTCAAATAAATAAAGGATTTTGAAGTTATTTTTAAAAATTATAAAAAAACGTGAAATTTTTGGAAGTTTATTAGCTATAACTTTTTAATGAAAGATTTCTGGATCTATGTTTGTAAGAACTTTTTTCTTCCAAATTTAATTTCCTATAAGACTCTAAAGTTTCATTGACCCGATTTGGGACATCCTGTACATATACAGTGCTAACAATATTTTAGCTGGCTTTTTTCATGACATGATTTATGAATTTGAAAAATGGATATTTGTTCCGTATAATTAAAATAGAAGAATATTCATTTATCTAATAATTTTTTTCAAGTTATATGATATTAAAAATCTCCAGATTATAATAAATTAATCTTATAATTCTTTTCAAGTTATATGATATTAAAAATCTCCCGATTATAATAAATTAATATAATTATAAAAACTATATCGCGTTAAAAATAGCATCTTCTTTGTAATTTAAATTTCACAAGTTAACGAGATATTCTAATTTTAATATAATTTAGAACAAATAATTGCAATATATGCATATGTTATTAAACAAATGATATTAAAGCTGGTCTTTTAATTAGAATAATTGTCTCTCTTGATAAAGAAAGGTGAGAGAAATCGCGAAAAAAAAAAAAACAAACCTGAATCGATTGTTCCTTGTACCTTTGCACGCCAGGTATCGTTATTATAATTAGCGATTTTCACAAACGAATTAGACACACTTACGACTTCACAAATTATAAGCCCGGGCTCTTCGTGATTTATGTGAGATCTCTGCCACTTTCGCGCTCGCAACATTCATCGCAAATTAATTACGGTAGTGACCGAAATTTGCCGAGTCATCCAACCAACGATTAATCAAAGAATCCGACTTTAATCAACCTCGCGGTATACCAATTTTAATTAACTTTCATACAAAAATGTATAATAACGTGGCGTACGAATTTAACCCATCACTCAATAAGTCCCCGGTCTGACACATATATGTCAACATTGTTGACAGACCCACGTGATTTCCGGATAATCCTAAATTAATTAGACCGGAGACTTATTGAGTGATGTGTTACAAATATAAAATGCATACGCAATCATTGCTGTGTACAAATAAGTCAACAAGCAAGAAAATTAAATACATAATACAAAAAAATTACATATAATGCTGCTAAGAAAATCAAGGACCGAATGAATAAATTTATTAGACATTACACATAAAACGCTTTTGAAATATACATTACGTGTATTTATGCGAATAATTTAAAAAAAATCTTGCACATTTTACTTGTGTGCGCTTTCTTCCTCTTCAAATACTCTTGTAATAAACATGCCTTAAACATTGTTTAAATATAGACACAAGCAGGCGTGCCTAAAGACGTCTTGAAAATTTACTGAATGGTAGCGTTCAACGGGCAACGTCAGTCACACGGCACACCCTGCATTTCCGTCGTCATCGGCAGTGTTCCTATTTACATTTGCATCACGTTTTCCGCAGAGCTTACAGAGTCTTCCTGCTGCAGCGCAGCTGCATTGTTCGCGCTTTTGTTCGATTATTTTTATACCAAAATATAAATACAATAATAAATATAAAATATAAAAATATAAAAAAAACTAAAAAAAATATAAAATATAAAAAAACAAAAATAAAAAAAAAACAAAATTATAAATACAATAATAAATATAAATAATAAATATAACATATAAAAAAGAGCGAAAATATAAATACAATAATAAATGTAAATAATAAATATAAAATAAAAAAAAAAAAAAATTAAAAATTTATACAATTGCACGGATACATTTTGCTGTGTCTGTACAAAACGGAATAAAATTATCTCGAAGTTTGCCTATATCTGACACAATTTAAGTCACTCAATCGGAACAAAGGTAAAGCGCGCGTTGAGCGATAAAAAATATCTCGCGGATGCATTTGGCGCGACACAATAATACGGCCGGTATTATAATCACGCCCTTTGAATGGATATGCAAATACGGTATGACACGCATTGGACACTCGCTGCGGTCGACAGCGATAAACCCGGGCAAACAGCGGGGTAGATATAGGCGGTTGTCTCGAGCCGATTATGCTCCTTCCAGATAAGACGAGGGCTCTAGATAAGATTACCTCGCAGACGGTCGACGATAACTTCCGCTTCGCGCGATACTTTGTTGTCGTATATCAAGAAGACACCTTGATAAAGCACATCTCACTTCCTCAAAAAATCGGAAATAATTGAAATAATAATTTTTTTTTTGTATTTAATAAAATAATTTTTTTGCATTAAAATTCTGACGCGATATCGTGCGTTTAAAGTTGCAGTAATATTATTGGAAAGAGTAAAGCGATTTCAGAATTAATCCGAACGCCCCCTCAGAAAATTTATCGTTCTCGCAAACGGAAAATAATGCGTAGAGTCGATCAGAAACCGGTGTTGCACACCCACGCGCACCCACGCAATATGCACAATGTGAGGCAGGTAAAAAGCCGAAGGCAAGAATTTAACATCCAGCCCGTTGCGGTCGATCGATAAAACCGCAGGGAAAACAGGCGAGCCGTTTTACAAACTCATCTCCAAAGTTACGTAACGCGCGACAGAATTCCGGATAACAAAGTTCAGCGTATAATTTAATTATTTAATACATCTAAATTAATGGATATAAATTATAGCAATTATATTACGTCTTTTTAGAGAGAAAAAGAATGTGTATGACGATCTAGAGTCAATTTACAGAATCATCAATCAATTACAGTCTACTCAAATGTTGTAAAAAAAAATTCCCTGATCTTCCAGGTATTTTTGTTCAAAATTCCAGGTAAGGAAAATATTTAAAGATTTTTTTGGCGCAATTTTTTAGAATAAATTTTTTTATTCGATACGTTTTCTAAAAACCGAATACTTTTAGCTGAGAAAAAAAATTTTAATTTGCATAATCTTTTTTTTATAACTAAAAATTAAAATAAAAAATATATATTGATTATTCAATACTTTATTAAGGCAGTGAATATAAATAAACAGAAATAGATGTATATTTAAAATATATTTTGAATACTTAAAATTCACAATTTAACGTACTGTCTATTTGCTTACAACATAAAAACAATTTTTTTTTAAATTCTCTAAGGCCTAATAATAAATGAGAATTCCCTGATATCTCCAGTTACAAAAAAAAAAAAAAAAAAAAAAAAATCCTGAGAATTCCAAGTTTTCTATGTTTTTCCAGGAAGGATAAATACCTGGTCGACTTTATTTAAAATTGTGCTATTCGCGTGGTATCATGATAAAAACTCATCAATTTTATGCAATTTATCAACAGGCGAAAAATCAGCATGTTTATTCCTGACGGTGGAATTATTTTCTGCTATCAGAGAAAAAAGGCGCTCTATCGATTAATGGAAAGGTAAAGCGAGATGTAACCGTTGATACGAGTAATTCGATAATGGTGTCGATTGCAATTATTCCTCGCTGCATCGAATAAAACGAGAGGACCATAGAAAAAGATTTAACTTGGCTTTCATCGGATCATAACATAGCACGATTTGTAACAATTTTTCTGCTTTCTTGTTAAAAAATATGGCGATTAAAATTTTTGAGTTAACATCCAACAAATTTTTGAGTAAATCTTTAACAAATTACGTACTATTAGTGACAAGATTTATCTGTCAAAATTTATAGAAAATTGTTGATTTTATTCTACAATAATAGTGACAGTGACTGCAAATCGATCAAGAAGATTTTTCCAAATTAATTTTATCATTAAAAATATGTCGATTTTACACAAAATTTATTTCAAATTATTTTGATGTTTGCATTTATTTTGTGTTAAAATATTATCATAGCATTAGTGTCACTATTTAACACATTCATATTGTGTTAAGACAAAAACTTGTGTTTGGGACCGTTTGGGACATGTAATGTCTGTTAAATTTAACACAAATTTTTCAACTGCGTAATACAGTGTAACATAAGCAAGCATAGTCAAACAACAGATATTAAAAGGCTGTCGATCTTTTTCAGCGTAATTAATAACACTGACAATTTATCATTGCACTGTTGCGATATCTACGGTATCTTAACGGTTTTTATATGCTCAGCTTGCAGTACCTTAACGGTCTCAAGGTGCACTCGGGAAATGATTTAACGCGCTGCTGAATTACTAATTACTTTTCGAGTGAAGCATCTACTGCCTTTCGTTCGCAAAGTCGTCGTGCAAAGCGATTCCGTGATTCGAAGGGGAACACGAGAACGTGTGACTCGAGAGAACTTGAAAGAGTGAAGGAGCTGTCGGAAAAATCGCGCTTGATCCATTTTCTTTTCTTTTCTTTTTTTTTTTTCTCCTTCGCCGCAATTTTCAACCGTACATTCTTTCTTTGATCCGTCGAGAAGCTACTAGGATTGTGCATACACACGTCATTTTTTGTCGTTTCTTTCAGAACAGCAGGCAGCAGCACCAAATACGGAATCGTTTGCTTTTCACATTTAAGTCCGCCCACGAATGTCATAAAGCTGACGAAGAGAATGAGAGGAGAGAAGAAAGACGCTTCTTGCGCGGTACATTTTTTTTTTTTTTTTTTTTCGTTATATCTTTCAGCCCACATTTCATACGATAAAACTCTGTGAAGATTTTTATAATTTTTTAATTTTTTTTATTATTATATTATAACTATAGAGGGTGTCCCAAAAGTGGCCACCCTTTATTATTTATTAAACTAAAAGAGATAGACCATAAGAAATATATATATCAAATTAAATGGTTCAAATTGAACTTTATTGTGAGCATAGTGGCTGCTTCCAAAAATTATCTTATTATTATACGAGTTTTAACGACGTGGTCACTTTTTACGAGACACCCTGTATAATCATTATCATTTTTAATTTGTCCATTATTATCGCGTAAGATGCATTTAAAATGTAGATATGTATGTTGCAATTTTCTAGAGGACGAATTTGATTCTTCCCATGATAATTTTTTTGCGTCAAATTCTTCTAATAATATGTAAAAAAAAAAAAAAAAGAATCTTAAACTGTGGTAAGACGTCGAAGCTTGAAAATGGAATTAATAAAATAGTTTTAGCATGGCTTGAAACATGGAAAATGCATCGAAACTTCCTCCTAGGACATAGTTTCGAACTTGACGTGAGTTTTGTATCTACGATATTCATTTCAGCGACCGCAATCTAATTTCGAGCGACGAACGTGTAGTCGACAAACTCACTTAAAAGAATTGCCCCACTTATACAGATTACACAGGACCCGCATGTGACATCATCTCATTTTATCACGTTCACGTTACATATATAGATTCCAATAAATGCGGAATTAAAAGTTCACGAGATAAAATGCTTTCAAAGTTTTTTTAAATACGATGAGGAATGGCAGTGCCTTGATTCTAGATTAAGGTTTTTAGAAAAATTCAAAATACTGAGACGTATAAAATGTTATAACACATCACTCAATAAGTCCCCGGTCTGACACATATATGTCAACACTGTTGACAGACCCACGTGATTTCTAAAAAAAAAAAAAAATTTGTTTTTCTTAGTTAGACCGGAGACTTATTGAGTGATGTGTTAATTCGAGCGAACAAGAATTAATTACGAGACAATTTCGCATCCAGAGAGAGCGATTTATCGAAACATCGCGGTTGCAAAAGCAAATTATACATCGAGTGGGCAGTCGGTTGTCATTCCGTAACAACCCACGCGACTTTGACAATCTACGCCCGACGCTAATCGAAAGTGCGACCCGAAAGGAAGGACGGAGATATGTCCAAGAATTGTCTCAGAAAGTTTTCTTAGTCGTGGATACAGCAAAATTCAAATTAAATTCAAAAAAAGGGAAAACAAGAATTGCTCGACGTTATATGCAAATAATACAGATTATTTCAGATTGTCTCAGATATTATTAACGCAAATTATTGTACATAAATAATGTTTTACTCAGCGGCTAATTTTAAAATCCTTGGCATGACAATAAATCCAGAATGTCTATTCAAATCTTGTAAAAAAGTTCCCTAAAAATTCTCTGATCTGCTGGGAATTTTCGTTCAAAATTTCAGATAACGAAAATATTAAAAAAATTTTTTGGTACAATTTCCTAAATAATTTCTTTTATTGTACACGTTTTTTAATGCTTTATATTCACACAAAGAAAAAACACAAAAACTTAAGTTTTATCTGTTAGATTTACAAATGTACTAAAAAAAAAAAAAAAACTGAACAGTTTTCGTTAAGATAAAAATTTTTAATTTGCATAACTTTTTTTTCATTTCTTATAACTAAAAATTAAAATAAAAAATATGTTGCACATTCAATATTTTTTTAAGACATTGAATCTATATAAGCAAAAATAAATATATATTTAAAATATATTTCAAACATAATTCACAATTTGACTTATTGGTAGATTGTCTACTATTTATAATAAATTAAAATAAAATTATTAAATAGAGAATTTTTTTAAAAATTGCTAATAAAATTCCCTGATATCTCCAGGGACAAAAAAATCTGAGAATTCCAGATTTCTCATGTTTTCAAGGAGTAGGCACTCTCTCTCCTCTTCCCCCCCCCCTCTCTCTCTCTCTCTCTCTTTCTTATTGTTATTGATTGATTCGCGAGTGTACGCGTAGCTATAAAATCACGGCTGACGCACGAACGAATAGCTCCGCATACACGATCGACCTATTAATTAGTTGTGCAACGAGTCGACAACATTTCCAGCGTGGCGGGAAGCCGCCAGAGCGTGTCGCAAAATTGCGATCCGCGGAAGCCGCATTATAATGTCCTCGTTCTTCCGTGATTCGATCAAAAAGATATCGGCGCGTAATTAATAAAGGAGCGCCGTTTCTATTCGCGATATGCTCCATTCATTCCGCGTTGTTTTCTTATGCCAACAACTTAATTGACATGAGAGAGAGAGAGAGATGAAAGTTACGATGTCTTCTCATTGTTAGGACTGCAAGTTTTCGCCGAAAGGAAAATTCTTCCTTTCCGAGCGATTTTCCCTTCCGTAGAGCTCTGTTCATCGACCGTGACGATCATTTGACGATCCGAGAGTGAAATCTTGTCCTTGACACTATTGTCCTCTGTTACGTCGAGAGCGTGTATCAAGTCGGACCAAGAATTATCATCGTTCGATTCGAAGCGCGAGCTTGTGACATTTCTCATGCATGTGCATGTGTGTTCCTTCAAGACCGCGGACCGCGTCGATAAGGCGGCACGTGTTCGAGAAGATTACGAACCGCAATAAAGCACATATTCGGAAATGAATAACATGACTTTTTTATATCCGCAGATAATAAGTGTACGCATCTATCGGCCGGAGATTAATAAGAAGATTTAATAAGAAAATTTAATAAGAATCACGCGTAATCGGAATATTTATTCAAAGCTTGTAAAAAATATTCCCTAAAAATTCCCTGATTTTTCAGATAATTTGTTCAAAATTAGAAAATTTTTGGAATAAGTTCTTTTTGTAAATTTTTCTATGCATTCATACAAAGGAAAAACAAATCACTTAAATTTTAAATATTAAATTTACAAATGTACTGAAAAGAATTGACTTCAGTAAGATAAGTATTTTTCATTTGCATAGTATTTTCATTTTTTATCATTAATTATAAGAATTACAAAATTAATTATAAGAATTAAAAAATGTGTATTCAGTATTTTTTGCTGCGACAATGAATATAATCAAAGAGGAAAAAATATATATTTATAATATATTCGAAACATATATATTCAAGATCATTGGCCAATCAGATTATCGATGATTGCAGCATACGAACAAAATGATCAAAGAGAGAATTTTTGAAAAAAATTCCCTGAGTTCGAAAAAAATGAGAATTCCTTGATTTTTCAAGATAAAAACGAAATCCCTGAGAATTCCAGATTTTCTAGGAATTCTAAAAGAATTTCAGATTTTTTCAGAAATAGACACCCTGATAATGTGAATTGACACAAATCGAAGAACGTTGTTCCATATTTTGTGCGACGCAATATAAAATGCGATTGCGAGAGAGAATGACAACTTACATAAATCGTGGTGACGGTCGCGCTTCTGACCATATCCCTGACGTCGTCCATCTCCCATATGGACGTTGCGGATGACGGCGTAGGTGCCAGCATCACCTGGCTCGCCATCCTCGTCTTTCCTCAGACGACGACGTCTTCTCAAGGTGAAATTTTTTCACCTCAAGAACTATCGCGTATATACGTGTCTTAGATCAACGTCAAAGATTCGGATCAGAAAAGAGAGTTCCAATTAAAATTTTTGTTCAAAAATCTTTTCCTCAGATTTATATCGCGCACAAAACTAGCGAGCAAATCTGATTCGTCGATGAAACGTCATGTATAATAAACGATACAGCAATCACAACACTTTATATCACCACACTTTCCTCATCATTTTGATCGCTTAATTGTCACTAAAGATGTAAAAAAATAATTTTTTTTTTAATAGAAAAAAAAAATAAAAAAAAATTTTGTTATTTTCTTTTTAATATAATATTATTTTTCTTTATACATACATACATATATATATATATATATATATATATATATATATATATATATAGTTAAAATAAAAAAAACTAAAGTTCTTATAT
>JBCEZV010000089.1:8638947-8652861 GCA_039654365.1 Cataglyphis livida
TATATATATATAGTATAATAATATATTTGTGTATATATATGTGTAATATATATAGTATTATATAATACTAATCGAGAAATTTTAAATGCGCAAGAGTTGCAGAATAAATCCATTAGAATTAAATACGAGATACAAAGAGAGAGAGAGAGAGAAAGAGAGAGAGAGAGAGAGAGAGAGAGAGAGAGAGAGAGAGAGCGAGAAATAATTTTTCAATGCTTGATAAAAATAAAACATTCAGCGTTTTTGAAAAATAATAAAACAAAAAAAAGAATTTCTTAAGAGAAAAGCATTAATAGAGTGTTTACTCAAAGCTTGTAAAGAAATTCCTTGATTTTTCAGGTAATTCGTTTAAAATTCCAGGTAAAATTAGAAAATTTTTAAATAGAACTTTTTAAAATAAGTACTTTTTTTGTGCATTTTCTAATACTTTGACTTGTACAAAGGAAAAATAAACCACTTAAATTTTTAAAATGGACAATGAATTTTGTAAGATAAGCATTTTACATTTGCATATTTTCATTTTCTATCATTAACTGTAAAAATATATAGTAAATAGTAAAAAAATGATGTACTCAGTATTGATATTCAATATCTTTTGCTATGACAATAAACATATGACAATAATCAAAGGAAAAAAAATATATATTTATAATAGATTTGAAATATATAGTTTACAATCATTGTCGATGCTTGCAATATAAAAACAAAGTAATCAAAGAGAAAATTAAAAAAAAAAAAAAAATTCCCTTCAGTTCAAATAAAATTCCATGAGAATTTCCTGATTTTTCATAGTAAAAACAAAATCCCTGAGAATTCCAGGTTTTCTAGATTTTTTTCAGGGAACAGATATTCTGCATAAATATATAGATAATACACATTCGATGAATCCAGACTTAAAATCGAAATAAAATTAAATTAAATTAAAATAAAATTATGTATTGCGAAATACACGAGGAATGTCTTTCGCGTACAATGACGCGCGGGTTAATAAACGAAGCCATATTAAAAGACGATCGATACAATTCTCTGAAAGCTGATACGATCGCGTAAAATCTCTGCTTTACAAGCGTTACTCGAGAGTAACTCCCGAGACGCGCGGCTTCTTTCAAGATTAGCGGCGCGATTAAAGGGATAATGATTAAGGTGTGCGTTGCACGATTCCTCGGAGCAGTTCACTCGGGGAAGGGAAAGGGGGGGGGGAGAGGGAAGGGAATCGGCGTTCGATCATCCGCATCCGTAGCCGCGCGTTTTATCGTGCAATAAATAAGCTTGTGCACAGGAAACGAACGCCATATTCGTCGCAGCGTCACAGCTCGGGAATAGCTTTACTGCCGGTCACAAGCCCTCTACAATACGTCTTGCAAATACACCCAACGAGAGTTCCTTTGACACTCGACAAATGTGAATAAAAATATCTCACTCTTTCTTTCTCTAGAGAATCTCTTTTTTTATAATTTCTAAATTCTTTTTTTATGTTTAATCCTAATCCCAAGTATACACAGTGTCTTAATAAGATATGGATTAATATTATTGTATTTCTTGTCAAAAAATAAGCGTTCTTTTTCTTCGGTAAAATTTCTAATTCGAAAATGTCTTATTTTCCAGATCTCACTTTTAAATAGTCGATATAGTTTATTTGCTGTCTTTTGATTTTTCGTGCAAAACTTTTGATAATGCTGTTATAATTAAGATTAATATATTTAAATTAATATATTAAATATATTAATATATTTAAATTAATATATTAATATTTGTCTTGTTTACATCAGAGCTTACAGTTTAGTTTACAGAGTTTACATCAAAAGCATACTTTGCTGATGTAAAGAAATATACTTTATGTAGATGCATAAAGTTTCAAGTGTTTTATTATAAAAATGTATATATTAATTACAAAATAACAAAATTTTTACATGAAAAATAAAAAAAAAAAATAAATATATACACTATTTGCACATTAAACAATGAGAATCTCAAAAATTTTCCTAAAAGAAAAAGATGATCATTCTTTGATAAAGAAGACATTATACAATATCAATATACAAATATTTATTATATAAAAAAAAAAAAAATTCGTGTACACATTTATTTTACCATTTTGTTTTTTTATTTATAAATGAGAGCTCGACCTCAGGGCATGATAAATTTCTCCAGGTCGTTATTTTCGTTTAATCCGTAATTACCTCGGAACCGTTTTGACTCGTAAACGATTCCGGAGGAGGAGCAAAAAGAGAGACTCACCTGACGAGAGTCGTAGGAGTCGGGAAAGTGCTCGGAGTCGCCCCCGATGAACTGTTGTTGGTCGGCTGTTGCTGCCACTGCCGTCGCGGCACCGGTTGCAACGGCGGAGGCTGCGGCAAGCCTGCGTCGATCTTCTGCACTCGCGCCGCGATCCATCGTCGTGCTGTAGAACACATGGACGGCGCTCGTACCGTCGACGGACGCGTCGTCGTCGGCGACGCCGTTGCACGCGAGCTTGTCTTGTTGCTGCTCGTCGTCTTTTACCGTCGTCGTCGTCGTCGTCCTCGATGACGGTGACAGCGGCGGCGAGGCTATTTCCTGCCCCACCGCGGTCTTACTGCCCTTAGCGAAGAACCGTGAGATCGTATTCCACATTCAATGGGATGATAATGATCGCGCTGGCATCCGCGGCTTCAATCAACGACGATCGATCAAGGCGACTCCCTGTCCTCGTCATAGCCGAGACGACCTTGTAGAAGGATCTCTTGTTCCTCGCGTCCTTTGTATCCTTTCTTTATTATCTTTTCTTCTTTCACGAGAGAAATTCTTTTCCTCCGCACTTTTTTCTACACTCGTTTCACTCGTCGTTTTATAATTCCTTATAGAATGTTTCACTTCTCTTTCTTCGGTTTATCCTCGCGCACATACGCACATACACATTATACCAATACTATGGCAGAACGTAATTCCTCTTTCTATCGTTGTCTTCTGTATACAAACGAGACACGTTGAGAAGGATACACCGAGGAGCTCGTATTCGTTATCCCACGTGCGCTGTCATATATCTGTCACGATGTCGCCGACATCATACTATCGATGCGTCACAATTTCCAACGAATCCTTAGCCCTAAAAAAAATCAGAAGACATTAACTAATAAACTTTTTAATCTTCATATAATTAAAATGCTGCTAAAGCTAAATTTAAAAAACGAATATGCACAACTTTGTTATCTTTTGACGAATATGACGCATGGAATACCGATATGGTTGCGAGGCACAGCGAGATTCTCGTGGCAAAGTCAGATTTATTTTAATAGCAAGTTTGGAAGAGAACCAGAACTAGTATTCGTCTGAAGATATTCGTCTGAAGATGTGTAGCAAATGTAAATATTATGGATTTCTGTAATGATGAGTCATAAATAAATTTGAGTTAATAATTATATTAATTTTTATGTTTAAAAAATGGATATGTCGTATGCTATTTACTATTAATATTGATTAAATTTAAAAAAAAAAGAAAATTAAGAAGAATTTAACAAAAAGAACTAAAAATTAAAAAGAATTTAAAAAAATTAAAAATCTCTTGAAAGAAATATAATTTTTTTCATATGTAAATCCTTAACTTAATTGTAATGATAGCTAAAAAAATTAAGAAAATAAAGAAAAATAAAATATTTAATATTGTTATTTAATATTTTATCGAAGTGTAATCGCTGTCAGGTTTGTAAATATACAAATTTATTTCCTAGAAAGCTGTTATACACACATGAATAAGGAATTAATTATACTAACAATGCTAGCTACTGTTAATTATAATCTTCTCATTTTCTGTTCTTACTGCCATTTAATTAATAATTTTCGCAAAGAAAATTTAAATAAATTTGCAATAAATAATTCTGAATAGATAATTTAGGATAGATTTAAATGACATTTCAGATAATGTTAGGTTTCACTAATTACATTGATTTCCTTCATAAATATAAAAAATTTACCTTACTATTTTAAATTTGTATGTTCACTACATAGTTAAATATTAGATAACCTCAAAAAAAAATAACATCTTTTTAAATTGGATAACCTCAAAAAAAAAAAAAAAAAAAAAAAAAAGAATGTATTTTTAAATTGAATAACCTCAAAGCACCAAAGAAAACACACAAGAATATCGATACGCCAAGCAACCAAGTAGGATATATATATTGTCAAATTTCGCGCTCTGTATTAGAATCCTACTCGACGTGAACGTCACTTTGCTCGATCGTCATGAACGACGACAATACGTTCCAGGAAAGCCCGCAGTCGATGTTACCGGCGACGCGAAACGTCCTCGATCGAACATGCCATCCCCTCCCCCCTCCCTCTCCCTGCCCCCCCCTGCTGTTCCGTCCCGCGACTTGTCAGCGCGAAATAATGCCGGGCGAAACGCGGCCAAAGGACACCGCCGCGAAAGAGAGAGCGAGAGAGAGAGAGAGAGAAAAAGAGAGAAGACTCGCTATTTTGGTCGGCAGGCTTAGATCTCTCTCTCTCTCTCTCTTTCTCTCTCTCTTTCTCTTTCTCGAAAGAGCCACGACGAGTATCGATCTTTGCGCGAGGAAC
Organism: Cataglyphis livida; assembly: GCA_039654365.1. Classification (NCBI taxonomy): domain Eukaryota; kingdom Metazoa; phylum Arthropoda; class Insecta; order Hymenoptera; family Formicidae; genus Cataglyphis; species Cataglyphis livida. The sequence continues at coordinate 8,643,499 of JBCEZV010000089.1, forward strand.
AGCCGGACGACGACGGGAGCGGCAGGAAGCGAGATCGCCGATTGACCGTCCTCGCCGTTTTATAGCCGATATGCACGATTGTTACCTCGAGGATCACCCTACATGTGCGCGTGATCGAGGCTTTTACGTATCTATATATATATATATATATATATATGTATGTGTGTGCGCGTGTGCACGAATAAAGGATCGAAGTGGGTATCCGAGAAACGCGTTCATGACTTCTACATCCCATTGTCGAGGAGACGTACCTCTAGTTTCTTCTCCGCAGCTCCTCTCCGGAGATTGACTCGGCTCCTCGTCTGTCTCTCTCTCTCTCTCTCTCTTTCTCGCTCGCTTTCTCTCTCTTTCTCTCTTGCTCGAGGGACCATCCGAGGGTCCGCCGCGGCGAATGAAGCTCCTCGAGTGTATCCAGCCGTGCGTCGCGCCTCGTTGACAACCGTCCTCAGATTCCGGCACTTAGATGCGAACACTAGACACACACGTAAGGGCGAGGATTTCACCCAGCGCTACGAGAGCACACGCGACCTAGGATCGTCCGATTATTCGGCACACTCTATCGTTCTATCTTTCTCTCTCTCTCTCACTCGAGCTCCGAACCGTCCGTTACCGAGCGATCGCGCCCGACTTCGCTCCGCTTCCGCCGTGAAGTCCGTCGCGAGGCGAGCCGAGGCGAGGACCACGAGCTTCACCACGCAATCTCTCTCCCTCTCAGCACGGAGACTCGCAGGCAGCAGCAGTACGCCGCACGCAGCACTTTGCCGTCCATCGCGATACACGAGAACGAGAGGGTCGCGGCGAGACGACTAATCGAGATGCGCGCGATACATCGAACCGGGCGATCAAGTCGTGCGCATGCGCGTCGGTGACGCGCGCATGCGCATTGGCGATGTGCGTATTTTTGAACGCGGCCACACTCGCGACGGTGCAGGGCGGGGATTTTGATTTTGAACGAATATTCCAATTCATTTATTTTCTTCAAGTCTACCTGATTTCTTAAATTAATTTCATTTTAAATTTATATATATATATATACATGTGAAAATTTTTATGTAGATATATTTTTTTTCTTTTTTCTCTCAATCATTGGCTTGTAAATTTTAAGAATTCAAATTAAATCATGAGTTTTGAAGCAAGTGGCATTTAATATATGTCATTTGGAATTCGTTTTAAATAATTGAATGATTTTTTATTTTTTAGATTAAATTTATTTTGAATTGAATTTAAAAACAGGTTTGAGTATTTATTTCTATTATTTTAAGTTACATATCCTTACAAAGAATTGCTTTTAAATACTTGGCTAATTATTGGCTATTGACTTCATACTTAATTTTGATTTTTTATTTTTTAAAGAAAAATTATCTTTTAATTTTATTTTTTATAAGAAAATTATTTTTAAAGGAAAAATATTTTTGAAAATTATTTTCTAGGGATAAATATTTTTTTTTTAATTTTGTTGCGTACAAGTTGAGATATTTTTAATAAACTTGGCGTACTTTTTTTTATCTTTGTGATAATTTTTAAGTTAATATATTATTTGGAGTTAATTTTAAATATATTATCGATCTTTACGAAAATAATTTGCGACATCATTTTTCAATGACATGCTATAAAATTGCAATTTACACAATCATCGCGAATAAATTTGCATAGGGATCTCCGTATCTAGATAGCAACGGAATTCGAATGTTTAATGCGAAATTATATCAGAAACGGAACAATCTCATTTATAATTCGTTTCTCCTCGTTAAATGCAATTTTGCGATGCAAGTTTGCCACACGCGAAAAGAAACTCACGTAAATCCATTATCGCGACTAAATTATTAATATAGGACGCAATTATCGCTGGATATCTTTTCGGAAGCTGTCAGCTGTCAGCTGTCATCGGTCGCGCTCCCTGCTTATCTCCCTGCATTATCTCGTTCCCCGCACCTCGTCGTCGTCGTCGTCGGAGAGAAGACGACGGCAACTCACACCGTATGAAGGTATCGCCGATAAAGCGGCGCGGCGTGCATCATCAATATGGCGGCGAATCTCGAGGAGGAGCAGAGTTTACGCGAGTGCGAGGAATACGTTCAGCGACACAATATCCAGCAGGTCCTGAAAGACTGTATAGTGCAACTGTGCGTCGGCCGGCCCGAGAACCCGATCTCCTTCCTGCGGGAGTACTTCCAGAAGCTGGAAAGGGTATGTATATGTCACTGTTCCTCGACGACTAGCGACCGATCCCCGTCGACGTGCGTCGCGAATTAACCTGAATTTGTCGAGAGAGCTTCTCGTTTCTCTCGCGATTTCCTTCGTCCGGGAGACATCGCGATCCTGCGCGGTGTTTCTGTGCCATCCTCACGAGACAGCGAAAAGGATAAGGCTGTCAACCATAGTTCGAACATTCATGTGTCAATGTGACGTGACAGTGACGTGATACACGGGAGTAACAATGAGTTCAGAGTGATCTTGGACCTGGTGTTCTTCGAGAACACCAGGTTTGTTCTGATAATGAGTTGAGACGTTTTTGCGAATTTTTTTAAAATGTGCGTTTTGAATGTTATTATCAATTCGTTGTGTGGTTTTTGAAGTGATATTGGCTGTGACAGTGAGTGGTATTTTCCGAGGATAAAATGGCATTTGTGAAAACAGCAAGCTATGTTTGTGTAACAGAGATACAAATGAAAGATACTTTAAATTTGTTTCTTGCTCATTATTCAATGAATAATTACATCGTAAAAATTCATTTACCGTAGTATAAACGATAAATATACCGTAAAATCATTTTTATCGGAATTCTTTCTTTATGTGTGTAAACAACATGTGCTGCCATCTCTGTGAATTGTTAGTGTATAATTATTATGATGAGCATATTGTCTGTTTTATCGATATATGATTATGATGAAGAAACAGATACCTGACATACCAATATAATTATATAATCTCGGTTATATGATATCAATATGTTGGATATTGTATATCATTACGCTTGCAATTTATTTTTTGTCTCACTTTCTTTTTTTCAAAGCATTTTTCTGAATAGAGTTTTTATAAAACAAGAATTTTAAAAAACATCGACATTAAAATTTTTTTTCACATATATGTATATTCTTCTATGAAAATATTTTTAGATGAAAATAGAATAAGATGTAAAATATTTGTTTATATTGACATTTCAAAAACAAAGTGAACAGAGTACTAGAAAATTTTAGGATTAAAAATTATACAGGGTGTTCAAGTCAATTCAAACTCCAGAATCTTAAAGGAAATTTAACTTGGGGCAAAAAAGTTCCTAATTATAGATCCGTAAACGCTTCGTTAAAAAGTTATAACTAATAAATTTCACTTTGTAAGTAATTAATTATGATCAAAATTTAATAGGAACATTTTTATGTTTACATTTGCAATGCTTATACTAGGAATGTTTGCACAAAAATTATCGAAAGATTTTTTTCTGCTTTTTTAGTTGCTTTGAGTTTATTTTCTGTTGAACGCTTTATCAGAATGTAATCAGAAGTTGATGTAGTAGATTGTTATTTAATTATCCATCAGATTTATTTCGTTATTTTTTTCAAATGAAGGATTTTGAAGTTATTTTTAAAAGATACTTTAAAAATCGTCAAAAAAATGATTTTTCGAAGTTTATCAGCTATAAATTTAACAAAGCGTTTTCAGACCTATGTTTAAGGAACTTTTTTATTCCAATTTAAATTTCAAGACTTTGAAGTTTTATTGACTTGACACCCATATATATAAAATTAAAAACTTATAAAATTAAGAATTTAATATATAGTTTTACATATCGCATGTAAAATTTTAATATTTGAAAATATTTTTTATTCATGATTAATTAATGCACGTGACTATTCTTCGCGAAACATTTCATGATCAGATAGATGCAATTAAAAGTTTGCGGAAGTTGTCAAGGGACGGACGTCTTATGTCAATCAAGCTCCGACATCAGCGCATTTCCCGAAGTATATATCTCTTCCACATCTGGTGCCTTGATTCTTGATTAGGTAGGTTTCTCGAGACCTTTCGCTCCACCTCGTTACCTTTCCCATTTAACGTTATACGGCAGCAGTAATTACCCTTGACGTTCGTGCAGCAGCCCCTCCCCTCTCCTCCTCTTCCCCCACTCACACGCGACGAACGTGGCGCGGAAATCGAAGGCTCGTCCAAAATTCGTCGCGAAAAAAGAAACTGCCGCCAAAAATAAGCGACAGCCTCTGACGTAGAAACTATCGTCGACGAATCGTAAAAATGCGCGAAACGCCCGCCGAATTCGACGCCGCGTATTTGTAGATTAAATCCGCGCTAAGATAATAATCTAAAAATCTAAATCTAAGATCCCTCTCTATCATCTTTTCGCAAGAAGAGAGGGTTTTTTTTTTTTTAAATCGATATTCAAAAACTTATGGAAATTATAAATCTCCAAATTAACAATATTATTCTCTCACGTAAATTTTTCGGCTACTTAGTTTTTAATTGTTACGTAATTTTTAATTGTTATTTATTTTATTATTATTAAAGTATTAAATTTTTAATTTTTATTTAATTATCGTTTTTATTTAATTATTTTTTTACTTTTTATCGTTGAACACATGAGCGATTCATCAAATGCGATACAGTATTTCGTATATTTGCTCTCTGCAAAGTTATGTTTACCAGGTCGCATGAGTGTGCGTAGGCTGTCAAGGCCATTTCGGAGGCAGGAAGAAAAATAGAACATGAAATATTACCGTTGCGAAAAGAATCAATAAAAATGAGCAGTTTCGTCAAGCTATCACTTTTTTTTTAATATCTTTAAAATATTGTTTTTTTATCGACATTAAATATATCTCGCGCGAGAAGATTTATGTCTGTTTTGCATCAATATTTATTTCTTCCTTTTTTCTCGCGAAAGCGACATATATCTTCATTTATCTCTCGCTCGCGATAAAAAATCAAAAATTTGTGTCCTACTTGTAAAACAATGTGTAAGTGTGGTCTTTTTTTCAGAAAACAAAAAAATATATCTGGTCACTCCATCTCTCTCGTCCAAATGTTCGCCTAGGAATCCTAAATGTCTCTGTTCGTATAATAGTACGAGATTTAGGATCACGCAAGAGTATCCTCGACCGACTGCCGTTATCGCATGTCAATCAGTGTCAGTGTGACAGCACGGCGGCGGCAGCCGCCGATGGTGCAACGTGGTGTAGCCTCAATGCTGTCAAGCGAGTGGCGAAGACGCGCGCGGGACGGCGGATCATCGTCATCGCGTGTTTGCCTTCCGTGCTTATGCGGTGTATACGTGGCAAAAATTGCGCGTGGGAGAAAAAGAGGGACGGATAGCTGGAATGCATTTAGACGGAGAGGATGAAAGAACGAAATCTATTCCGAAATAGAAATCCCTCCGGAATAAAAACACCGCGAAAAAGAGCACGACGCTTATAGATAAGAATAATAACCGCGAGAGTTCGAGTCGGAAAAGGGAACGGACAAACACATAGATTTGATGTATATATAGGAGCGAGATATAAAAGATGAGATTTGTAAAAAGAGGAGAGCGAGAAATAAACAGAAGCGTAGAAAACAGACTTTAGATATAAAATTCAAGATGTATAAAGTAAAATTAAATGAAATTAAATTAAGAAACAGATAAAACAGATTTTACTATTCACTTGTAAAAGTCATTTTTTTTTTTATTATTTATAATTAAAAAATTTTATTTCAGTAAAAAAAAGATTTTATAATTTGATTTGACAAATCTCTTAATTTTGTCTTAAATTTCTCTTAAATTTTGTCGTTAAATAATTCATCTTTATTTTTATTTATTTTATTTAATTCTTACCTTGCGATTTTGGGTGATTTCTGATATTCATTATACATTCATTTGGCAATTAGACATTTAAACACTTAGAACATATAAAACATTGAACTTATAAAACATTGTAATTTTGTAACTATAAAACCTTGTAACTTTGAAACTTTAAACTTTAAAAAAAATTTTTAATTTACATTTAAAAATTTATGCTTAAAACTTAAAATATAAAACGTAAACATTCAATCGTTAAAGCATCAAAACTCTAAAGATCTTAAAATCTTAAATACCTTAAATATCTTAAAATTAAATTTGAATTGAATTTGAAACTGTAAATTGTGAATTAATTTGTCAATCTTCCTTTTTTAATTTTTTAAATAATTTATCTTAGATGATTACACCAAATTTTGTCGCCGAGGTTTGCATGCTCCTGAGGCATCCCTTTATTCTACATTCGGTCCTAGAAACAGCGTACAGTAACAATAAAAGAAAAAGAAGGAGGAAGCTGTCGACGAGGGATAAAAGATGTGTATGCAAAAGAAGAGAGAGAGAGAGAGAGAGAAAGAAAGAAAGAGCGCAATATAAGAGGTATCTGATCTAAACATAGAACACGCTTGAAATATAACGAGGCGCAACCTTATAGCCGAGAGAGAGAAAGAAAGAAAGAAAGAAAGAGAGAGAGAAAAGAAATAGATCACAAGAATGATGTGCGTTAAAAACGCAGTAGTCCACAAAAATGTGAAAGACTACGACCGAGTGGAGACTCCAGTCGCCAACGTCCTTCCTCCCCTCCGTGTCACGACGCCGGTTTTCTTCCAGATGTTGTCGTCGGGAACAGCGGTGACGTCTCGGCGCCTCTGGAATTATGATAATCTTAGACGCGTAATATCACGTCTGCTCGTTCACGTGATGATTAGGGAGGATAAGAAATATAAAATTGACATTCCTCACGTCAATGAGGATAAAGTTCTATAGCAAAAATGAGAAACAAGGACATAAGGTAATACAAAATAATGTAAAAGATAAAATATTCGATAAAATATAAAGAAATACTCTCGGGGAAAAAAATTATATGTAAATATATATATATATATTTAATTTATATATTAATTTATATATTTATATATAAATTATATATAATTGTTATTATATAATTATTATTATATACTATTATATAATAATAATTATTATTATTATTATTATTATTATTATTATTATTATTATTATTATTATTATTATTATTATTATTATCATTATATATAATTATTATTATTAAAATTATTATATATAATTAATATTAAATATATATAAGTATATATATATTTAATTTATATATGTACTTATTTATGTACTTTCTAGATTTAATGCAAAGAATCTTCTCGTTAACTGCGGTTCTAACTATAAACTATAAAATTATTGTGAAACATTTTTCCTACAATCTGTATTACATGTAAACCTGCAACTTTACGAGCGGGAGGTCTTGGAAAAATGCCGTCGCCGCGGATCGATTGGTCGTTAACGCCGCAGAGAGCGCGGGAGGACCTTACTTACCGACCATCAGGCAGGAGACAGCATCTCGGCGGCGGCATCATCCGTCCTATCCTCGGGCTGGCGCCGAGTACAGCTGAGTACGGCGGCGAGCGTGCGAGCGTGAACGTCAACGGGAGGAAGCAGCAGCAGCCGCAACAGTAAGCGTACCGACGCTGTCGCGCTGACTGACAGAGTCGCGCGCGCGTGCTAGATCGCATCCGATCTCTAATTGGATTCCGTTCGAGGCCTTATAAAATCACGGAGGTGGAGGACGAGGACGAGGAAGACGCGATCGCGAGTGTGGCGACGATCCCCTTTTTGCTTTCGCATTCGCGAGGACTCTCGAGAAATCGTCGCCAAACTGCGACGCGCGCTGCCGCCGTTTTATAAGTGTTATCACGTTTGCGATAAGACGAGGAAAAGACAAAGAAGAGAATAAAGGAAGAGGAGGATCAAGAGGAATAATGAACGAGGTACGAGAGAGCGCGCCGGCCATAATCGCTCGACTTACGCGCGCGTATGATTGATCTCGTGTAGGATAGATCATGTTGATCGTCGGTCAAGTTTCGCCTTTTCCAAGTTCTCTTGACGAAGATCGACGATGCAATCATTCCGTTTCGTCTTGAAAAAGATTACGCGATTATATATTCTACAAAAAATCGTGTGAAAATGAAAGAAAAAAGTTTCACAAGTGTTTGTAAAATTTTTAAGAAACTTATACTATTTCCATAAAGTTGAAGGATTCGTTATTTTTCAATCTGTGAGAAGGATGTGATTGATCCTCCGATCATAACTTCAGAAACTTTCTCACTTTTCATCTCTTCAAGTCTTGACGTGAATTTCATCGAAATAATCTTATCGTTTTGTGCCAAGAAGTTTTATACTTTTTTTGATAAATTCTTCTGAAATCATTGAACTTCGTAAATGTTATCCAAAGTCTTTTACTGTACTGCTTATAGCAGTTAGTCTTTTCTAACGAAAAATAAGTATGGATATTTTTTACACAATCTTTTTACATCGTCTTCAAATGGAGAACTGGAAAAAGAAAGAAGTAAAAATTGCAAAGCACTTTTAAAAGAAAAGAAAATCGATATGAGAAACATGCTCGTCGACTCTAGTCACGCGTGTAATTTTAGAGAAATTATTTTTATTTTATTTATTAGAGAGAATTATTATCGATACAATTGTCTCAGAATAATATATATGAATCTTTGTATATTTTATATTTTAAATTAGAATATTTAGAATTTTTTAAATTAGAATATTTAGAATATTTTTATTTATATGTATCCCTTTATATTATTCAAAATACATATTTAGGACTTTATTTTGCGCATTCTTGATGTATTTTCAATTTAAGCATAACGTATCTTATATGCGAAAAAGATCCAAGTCTGAAAAATATTTGCGCAGAGATGAGAATAAGATTCTCCATGTCACGAGTCTGTTCAAGGATATATATATATATATATATATGTGTGTGTGTATGTGTATGTATAACACTTGCGAGTGCAGCCGGTGACTATATATCATCATAGACTGGAGAGATTGTATAAGAACATACGTCTTTGTTGATTCCGTTGAGTTTCAATAGAATCTAATATACAACCCGTTATAAATAATTGAATCATATATAGAGCTTACATAGTTATTTAAAATTATGTACACTTGCATCTCTCTCTCTCTTTCTCTCACTCTCTCGCTCCGCCACTATATTCGATTGCCTTGTGTTCTAAAGTCCATTTTCGATAACCGATAATTCATGATAGTTTTAGAGCAAGATTCTAATGCATAATTTGATACACCTCGTGTAACAGACGAAACACACATTTGCAGAATTACGTCTGCAAAATTAGAAGACCGTGTTCTATTTTCGTACGAACCGAGAGCGCGCGCCAGGTATGCGTAGTAAACTGACAGATTTAATAAGATTGCGATCCACGATTCAAAACTTCAGTTATATATATATATATATATATATATATATATATATATATATATATATACTGTACATCTTAAATAGAGAATAAAGAGAAATTTTAATT
>JBCEZV010000089.1:8655494-8672780 GCA_039654365.1 Cataglyphis livida
TATATGTATATATATATATATATATATATATATATATATATATATATAGTATTAATTTATTATATATCAATATATATTATTAGTATATATATTAATAATATATATATTCCATATTATATACAGTGTCTATTCTCTGAAAAAATTTGAAATTCTTATAGATTTCGTTTTTACCTTAAAAAATCAAGGAATTCTCATGGAATTTTATTAGAACTCAGGAAATTTTTTCAAAAATTTTTTCTTCGATCATTTTATTCTTATATTGCAAGTCTTGGCAATGATTGTGAATTATATATTTCAAATATATTATAAATATATATCTTTCTCTCTTTAATTATGTGTTTATTGTCAGCAAAAAAATACTGAATATTGAGTACACATTTTATAATTATAATTCTTGCAATTAATGATAAAAAATGAAAATTATGTAAATGAAAAATGCTTATCTTACAAAAGTCATTTAGTACTTTCAGTACATTTTTGAATTTAATATTAAAAATTTAAAAGGCTTATTCTTTCTTTGTATAAATGAAAAGCATTAGAAAACGCAATTTATTTTAAAAAGTTTTATCCAAACGTTCTCTAATTTTACTTAGAATTTTAAATAAATTATAACTTTTATTATTATTTTTTATTTTTATATTATTTTTTTTATTTTAAATTATTATTTTTATTAAAAAGGGAATTCTCAGAGAATCTTTTTTATAAGCTTTGGATAGACATCCTGTATATAAAAATATATATCAAATTCAGAATATTTGCAGCGTAAAGATTTAAAAAATGTACATTGGTATCTGTTGATTTATTGCGCGCTCGACACTGCCAAAATGAATTTTTATATTTTTATCATGCCGATCGATAACCAATTCTCGTAAGAAAATATATACGTATCATCTTTATGAATTAATTTTATTTTAATTTTAAGCTTCAGAAACTTTTCGGTTTTCTTATATAGTTAATGTTTCGAAACCAAGGAAAGGCTAATTAGACTAGAACGAATTAGATTAATTAGATTAATATATGCCAAATGTAATTACCGTAATCTTTTACACTATTATATGATAATATCTCGATTGTGGTTTCCATGACATGCGACGTGATACTGAATTTAGATTAAGTAATAATAATACGCAAACGCATACATTGACGTGAATTATAAATTATAATTAATTTGAACATGCTAATGTTAAAAAAAACATTGCGTTGCTTTAATACATGCAAAAATCATCGTATAAAGATAAATTTTACCGCGAATAAATCACACTTAATTTTAATTATTCCATAATGATGATTTTCTTTCTATTAATCATTAATCTTTCGCAAAATATTAATACCAAATGATTGCAAGTGTCGACATTATAATAAAAATTTTGTCGTTAAAATTATTAGGAGATTTACACTCTTATCTGAAATTTCATCTCGTTTCTATGCAGGAACAAGCTCACGATGCCAAGCAACAGATCGCCACGAGTCCGGAGGATACAGAGGACATGCCCGCGGGCCAACAGGGTCCGCAGGTGCCGCGGCGACGAGGTGGAATCTCGGCGGAGCCGGTCTCCGAAGAGGATGCTACCAGTTACGTCAAGAAGGTCGTACCTAAAGACTATAAAACTATGGCTGCTCTAAGTAAGGCTATCGCCAAGAACGTGCTCTTCGCGCACCTGGACGAAAACGAGCGCTCCGATATATTCGACGCGATGTTCCCGGTGACCTTCCTGCCCGGTGAGGCGATCATTCGTCAAGGTACATGCTGATCAAGTACCTGTTTATGTACACTTCTATTTTTTGTTGCTTTATCGTTGACTTATAGAATAAATGAGCGATATATATCTTTCAAGGCGACGAAGGTGACAACTTTTACGTGATCGATCAAGGGGAGGTTGAGATATTCGTTAATGGTGAGCTGGCAACGACGATCGGCGAGGGTGGTAGCTTCGGTGAGCTCGCGCTAATCTACGGAACTCCACGCGCCGCTACAGTCAGAGCGAAGACCGATGTGAAGCTCTGGGGTATCGATAGAGACTCTTACCGCAGAATTCTCATGGGTTCTACTATAAGAAAACGAAAAATGTACGAGGAGTTTCTCTCCAGAGTTTCAATCTTAGGTGAGTTAACTTCATTCTTTCAGCATCTTCGTGCCCTAAAAATTATTATCCATTACTATGAGTGGATTTCTATCAAAATTCTAAAGATAATTGAATTTTCTGACTTTGCACATAGAATTCTCCATCTCGTTAATGTAACAAAGATTGTTTTTTATGCCATCTGTAAGGAACATGAAATTATATAAAATGGAGATCAAATTTTCTTATCAAAGAAAGAACCATTATTGATATTATTTCTTTACACAGAGTCTTTGGATAAGTGGGAAAGACTCACGGTAGCGGACGCTCTGGAGCCGGTAGCATTTGATGACGGCGAAACGATAGTCCGACAGGGTGAACCAGGAGAGGACTTTTATATAATTGTCGAGGGAACTGCAGTGGTTCTTCAGCAACGCTCGGAAGGAGACGAACCCGCGGAGGTCGGCCGTTTAGGACCATCCGACTATTTTGGTAAGATAAGAATCGGACCATACATCTGAGATAACATCAAAAATTGATTACGGGATGCAAAACCTATCACATATACTATGATCATTTATAGTAATAACTTAATATCGCTTAAAAAAATATCATTTATCAGAATATCAATAACACAGATCGACAAAAAAAAATTTACTAGTAACTCTAATCAGAGTAGGTGTTTTTTTATGATTTTCGGCCACAAAAAACAATGTCGCTGACCAAAGTGCTCCATCATGTTTTAAATTTATTTTGAATTTTAGGATAATAAATCAGCGACTTCTCATTTTAAAATTCAAAATAATTTTGATGTGATGAGGCAATTTGAACAATGGAATTGTTTTTTGTGGTCAAAAATTTATAAGAAACCTCTATTATGATTAAAATTATTTGACAAAAATTTTTTCACAGGCTGACAAAAGTTTTTAAAATTATTTTGAATTTTAAGATAATTCGGCGATTTTTCATTTTAAAATGCAAAATAACTTTAAAACTTGACGTGATGGAGCAATTTGGACAGCGGCATTTTTTTTGTGACTGAAAATCTACAAGAAATACTTACTCTAATTAGAGCTATTAAAAAAAAATTTGTTGACTGTAATTTATGCATCCATGTAATCAATTTGATACAAAATAGAGAAACTCGACAATAATAGAATCTTTTTTCTTTCCGACACAGGAGAAATAGCACTGCTACTGGATAGGCCACGAGCGGCGACCGTGGTGGCCAGGGGTCCGTTGAAATGCGTGAAACTGGATCGGGCACGGTTCGAGCGGGTCTTAGGTCCGTGCGCCGACATTCTGAAACGCAACATCACCCAGTATAATAGTTTCGTGTCCCTTTCCGTGTAAACGGGATCCTTCGTCTCTCCCTTTCTCCTTCCTCCCTCCGATCCGATCATCGCAGTCAATCGGTTCGCGCTGACCGATCATCATTGACCTTTCATCTTTACCAAGGGCTGCATTATTTCGCTGTACCGTATAGTTAACACTTTTTTTTATTTGATTAATATTTAAGTGAATTAATGTGTTATTGCGATCAGCTATCAATCAGATATGTATACAAAGACGGTATCGTTATAAAGAGACGCTATTAATATATTTACACTGTAAATCTATTTACACATTATAGCTCGCGACTCAACGTCGACGTGCACGTGAATTCATATTGGCGTTGATCTCTTCCGCGCGATCTGTTCCTATGTTACGTGCACGAAAAAAATTATTAATCCGTTAACGCCCGGAATTTGATGTAACATTGAAAATTTGGTTTTCAAAAGAAAATTCGCACTAAAAAAAACGAAGCCTTATATTATTAAAATCTTAATAGATAATGATAGTAATTAGATTGTTCAAATTAAAAAAAAAAACACTCGACATTTTGTCAAAATGTGTTCCTCGGCATCAGATGACATCGAGCATTGACGGATTAATCCATGGTCAATGACACGTTGTGTGCGTCTTGAATATATTGTAGAGGTCTTTGAAAATTGCGAGATAAGATATATCGACGTGATTTATAACCGTATCTCCCAATACGAGGCTACAATTTGCATCAAAGATGCAGACACGGTTTACGTTCGCGTCATCACACGAATAGAATAAAATCATGTATCGAATTACGTTAAACACGTTAAATTATTTGAAAAGTATTTACGATTTCTATTAGAAGCGTCAGAAGCGAACAATTGTATAAATCGCCCCCGTTTATATGTAATCAATAGAATGGACTGATAAAAATAAGTCGAAGTTTTTTTTTTCCTTTCTGAAATTCTATATTTATATAAGTAATGTTTCTCTCTGCGAATTCTGAATCTTGAGCAAAAGCGAGTCTTACGACAATCGATTGAAATTCATAGCTTTTAATTTTAAGAATCGAAAGAGTCTTTAGTCAATTTTACAAGTCCATTCTGTTGAATACATAATATCGAAAATAATATATATTCCTTCGAAACATCACATCATAGACACAGGATGGTCTATGCATCATATGTACGAATCACATGTTCGCTTCCAGTGTTGTAATGTAACGATATAGCTGCAGTGAGAGGAGTCGTAATATTATCTAATGATTAGAAGATAGACATTAAAAAAAAATGACGTTTTCTCGTTTACTGTTTTATATATATTTTAAATGTTCTATGTTGTCTCTCTCTCTCTCTCTCTCTCTCTCTCTGTCTTCTCGTGTGAATTGTTAACTTATTTAACATTTAAATTATTTTATTGACCGATGGCGATTATAATTAGCAACGACAGCATGAATGTCGGTCGCGATATGCAATTACTTTGATGCAATATGAAAGACCAAGATATTTATTAATGATGAAGCGAAGTAAATAAAACGAGTCGCAATTTAATGTCTCCTCTAAAAGTGCGCTAGGTTTATAGTACAATGCGGAAAAAATGAGGAGCATAACGTCAGAAAAATTAAATAATTTATTATGCACAACATAGTATATGCAAAGTAAAATATTGTACAATGAATCATCCCCTTTCCGAATCCGTATGAATAACACGACTGATGCATCTTCCATGCGTGCGAAAACGATAAACAAGAACGTCTCGACTATTTGGCAAGGTCCAGCAAAGAAAAGAAGACTCTAACGTTGAAAGGAGTCCATCGTCGTCTCACGCACGGCACATGGACACTAGTTAAAATATTAATTATACAAATGAAATTAATTACAAAACTACCTACACTCGATTGGAGAATTATTAATGACACGCCGCACATGTCGCGTGAGGTGTGCAACAGGGACGATGCTCCCCCAGGTTTTCTGCCTTCAGTCTTCTGCCTTCATCCTCAACTTGGACATCGTCTTCTCGAATCGACGATTGTATTGTTTTGTTCATCCACAATCATAGAAGAATTGAGTTGAAGAATGCAAACGATCCTGCCATTTTCTTTCCTTTTCCTTTCCTATCTGATCTATCGGTGTCCTCTTCTTTGATTTTTTTCGAAAAATAGCACTTATCGCGCAATCAGGAACACTGCTTCATTATTGAATGACGTCTTTCACGAACACAAATGACAGTCAATGCGGGGTGTTCTCCTTGAACGCGATTCGAGTTTCCAGATTTGTAAAAATGGAATCCTTATCCACATTCTCTTCGAAGCTCTCTTCTCTTCAAAGAAAGAGATGCTTGTATTTGGACTCGGCTGGGGCAGCTACAGATTTTGTTCGTGCAGTAATATTTAAAAGAATACTTGAAAAAATCGATCGAGTACTGTGGCAGTGAAGCGTGTGTGCGTGCGCATCACGCTACAAACGATTGGAAAGGAGAGAGCGATTCGTGTTTCTCATCAACGAATCGTTCCAAGCCGAGAACAAGCAAGAAAAAAATGGGTTTTTTTTTTCTTTCGCGAAGACCGTAAATCCTATTATGTTGCAAATACAATTCTCGACATGTATTGTAAAGAGATTTTTTTTTTTTTTTCATTTAACCTTTTTAGTGAGGTAGCGCCGGATTAATGAAAACACGCGATCCATCCGCATTTTGTACAATTTCCACGGGTCCCCGGCAAAGTAATCCACTTATATGTCCTCTTGTGATTATGTACACATGCGCGTGGAGGGGAAAACCGCGAATGAAGGAGCGTATACATATGTACAAATTCACAGTCGGAGCTGTAGTCGAAGTTCCAAGCTTTCGATTTTCTGCCCGACGTTTGATAAAACTATGATGTGGGACGATGATTTGAAGATAGTTTGCGAAAGATAGAGCCAGCATACGTAGGGCTTCCAAGAGTGAGGAAAATGTACACGTTGAAATACGTGTACCAGCGAAATGGAAGATATTTACGTAAATATATATACATATATATATATATATGCATATGCGTCACACAATATACACATATGTCCGAAACATATGCATATACACATAATGCGACGCACACGTGAAATATTATGCATGTACGCACACATGTGTGTGCGTATGTATGTGTGGCCCTTTTCTTTCGCGTGCTAAGTTATCTTCCGCCATGAGAGATAAAGGTAGGAGAGTAGAGTTTGGCTTCTACCAACTACCTAGACTACCACTGCTTGCCTTGCAGTCGATTTGCTGACGAACGAGATCAGCGTAAACCAAGCCGAACTCACTGACAAATTCATAAAACTTGTCCAAAGACTCAAAGGCCAATTCCGCTACGACGAAATGAACCGCCAAATTTTGCCGGTAGCTAAACAGTAGAAGAAATGTAAATGTTAGATAATAGCTGAAAATGGCAATGGTGTAATGAATACATAGAACACAATTAAATATGCAATTATTAACTTTGGGCTACGATGTCCTGTAACAGAAATCTGCAATTATAATTCATGATGCACAATTCTCGATAGATATCACTGGTTAAAGCGTGGCTAAAATTGCATTTAATGAAACCTTTCAAAAGAAATCAATATTAATTTAAAAATATATTTAAAAAGTATATCGATCAAATTTCAATATACTTTTTCAATTATACAAGATGTTCCAGGTCAGATCAATGAAACTTCAGGGTTTTATAGGAAATTGAATTTGAAACAAAAAATTTTCATAAACATAGAAAACGCTTTATTAAGACGTTATATATTAATAAACTTTGAAAAATCACTTTTTTTTATTTTTAAAATTAACTTCAAATCCTTCATTCTCATAAAAAAAAAATCTGATAAGTAATTAAATAACAAACTTATACTAATTTCATTTAATTCTGATGAAGCATTCAAAAGAAAATAAGCTCAAAACAATGAAAACTGCAGAAATTTGAGAAAATCATCTTTCGATAATCTTTGTGTAAGCTGCATTCGTAGTACAAACATTGCAAATGTAAACATAAAAATTCTTATTAAATTTTGATCATAACTAATTACTTACATAGAGTTTATTAGCTAACTTCTTAACGAAACGTTTCAAAACCTATGTTTATAGAAACTTTTTTATCCCAAATTCAATTTCTTATAAAACTCTGAAGTTTTATTCACCTGACCTAAAACATCCTGTATATCTTTCAATATGTTATAATAAAATTAAAAAAAAAAAATTATTTTAAAAAGCAAATGCAAAAATACCTAGAAAGAAAATGATCTATAATACTTGCATTCGTTGAAAAAAAAAAAAAAAATAAATAAATAAACTATATTTTTCAAAATTATGTGTGAAAAACAATTGTCAACCTGAAAATCGATTAAGAGATTTTTTATGAAATGATAAAATCATACAATTCTAATCTATTCTTTTAATTTTTTGTTTTCATTACGTAAATTAATTAGAATATCATCCGTTTTTCCGCGTATTAATAAAAAAAAAAAAAAAAATTGAATAATCTCGAAATCTCAAATTTTTATTTTGCAAAAAAATAAAACAAAATTTGATAGCAAAATTAAATTCAATAGTTAAAAATCAAGTCAGTTTGATAAATTGAACAAAATGTACAATTCCCTCAAAAAACAAAAATTTCATAAAAATGATAGTTACACTTAAATATATTCAGATAATTGTAATAATAAATATATGTAATACGTACGATTTTATCATAAATTTCAATGCTTTCTTTCGTTCTCTCGCGACAAACCAATCCATCAAGAAGGCAGACATGCACGGTGCCGTTCTATATAGTTTGAAGAAAGCATGAAAATTACCCAACCACCATGCCGAGCGTATTTTCAAAGCATGTTTTATACACTCGTCATTTTTATCTTCTGTCGAAAGAGCTGCTAAAATCGTCGTTAAATCTGAAATAAAAAATATTAACATGTAATATTATTATAACGGATAGTTTAATGTTAGTGTATCATGCGATTTAATTTCAGAGAAAGTATTAAAATCGTATTATTAATTTCGTTACCAACCTTGAGTATTTTTCGTAAAAATGTAATACAATATCCGATAAGCAATAAATTCGCATCGGTTTTCGCCACCGAGATCCTGATACAGCATTTTCAGTTGCGTTTGACACTGATTAAATTCCTCGTGGTCGCCACGTTCTAAAGCTACACGGGCGTGAGTTTCGTATACATGAACTGTAAACGAGTCCCTGATACCTTGCACGGTAAGATCTTGTCGGATGGATTTCAGTTGATCGCAAGCATATCTGTAGTCCTGCTCGGCTAACCAACGTTTCTTGACATGGGCCAAAGAATTTTGAAGTACACTTACCGGTCGAACTGCAGAAGGAGCAGGAGCCTGTAATGATATTATAATTCTGTCATGAAAATATGTAACTGCAAACCACATTAAATTCGATGTGCACAAATATAATATAACCCATTTTATCTAAACTTTCAAAACAAGATACTTTATGTTATATTCACTTTGAAAATAATACCAATAAATGTTCACGTACCGACGTGAGACGCAAATAAGGCTTCTCTAGATCCTTGCATGTGCCAACGATATGGAGTCCAGTAAAGTCAAAGTCGGCATTTAAGTCGTCTCTAATAACGCTGCTGCTGACCACTGTCCTGGAAATGCCATCGTTGAATCTGGCAGCACGCTGCTGTAGCTTCTCCTTGGTGCCTAGCTCGTCTGTATTGCCTGTAGCTAAACCAAATTCGGAATAGAAATGTGACTTAGCCTGCTTAATCTTCTTGTTCTTCTTATTGCCGTGATTCGCCTTATTGTTGCTGCGCGCGGACTTTTTCATTTTGAGAGCCTTGTATTCGTGCTCTCGATCACTAATATTCGAGGACGAGGATGTGCTACGCCTGCTGTACCTGCGTGACGGCGGACTACGTGTGCGCGAACGCGTCGACCTTGACCTCGATCTCGAGCGCGACCGCGAATGGGACCGCGACCTTGTCTTAGATCTTGATCTTGACCTAGATCTAGATCTCGATTTCGACCTAGTCCTCGACCGCCTGCTGTGTGTCACAGAGAGACGCGCGCCAAGCCGAGCCCCGAGCGAGCTGGACAGGCCGGGCTTGCGCAGGCCTCCCTGTTGACTATTGACTAGTGGGCTCGCCAGAGGATTCGCCAGCTTTAACGCCGGCTTCTGAGGCTTGATCGTCATAGTCATACGTTCGCTATGGATGCTGGGCAGAGGTTCCTTGTCCCAGTCCTTTACCCAAAGCGAGCCATCGTTCGCGGCGCGTGTGATTTTTCCTTTCAATATAATTTCAACCTGATCCTTGTCGACTGCCGTCTTACATTTTTCGTAGCATCGGTTCACGTAATTTTTCAAACTGTCGGGCCAGTCCCCAACCGGACTGGGAATGACCGCGATGGAAGTAGTAGCGCCGGCGCTGGAAACCGCGTTATTAGTCGTAGCTGCCGTGGTAACGGGCGCAACAGGACCAGGTGGCTCTTCGCTAGGCGGCGGAGGAGCCGCCACTTCACACTGCGCAGGAGGCAGCGGCGGCAGTTCCGTCGGCTTTGCGTTAGGTCCGTTAGGTATGAAATTGGGACTGTTCGTCGAAGCGTTTCCCTGAAAGCTATTGTTGAATTGAGCTGCTAAATTTTTGTTCCGCTTACGTTTTTTCTTCGCGGCGCCGCTATTGCCGGAAGGCGTATATCCGAGACCAGTTTTCTTGTTTGGCAAATTGAAACGGATCTGCCCGTTTGTATATTCTGCAATACAATATACAGTTATATATTTGAAAAGATGTGCTACAGAGATGGATAAATACAGAGATTGGCAAAGTAAATAAACACTTTTAGAAATGTTTCCCGACGGCAACAGTAAATAAGTAATGTTGCAGGTCAGTAATGAAAGCAGGTCATATAAACAAACCTTCAAAGTCATTCTTCCATTAGTTTCTGCACTATTTGTTTGCGCTTTAATTATATATAATTAACATTTTTTTATAATGTTACTTCCTTTGTAAGCATTTTATAAACAATCTAAATTCTTTATATTATTATAAGCATGTTAAACTAAAATAATAAGTATTTTTTAATATAATAATTTAATAACGTAATAAATTTTTGTCCCATGCATAAATACAAATTAACTTCTTTGCCTATTTCTGTTTATTGTTAAAAAAGTATGAAAGGTACTAACGAGAAGTATCATTATGCATTCCATTCCAATTACCATAAGGAAATGAATACATCAATCCTGATGAATAAGCCATCGATTGCTGTTGTACATGATTGTTATGCTGTTGAGTTGGTTGAACTGCTGGTGGTGGACCAGGAGGCAATGGAGGAAGATCAGAATCATCATCTAAAGCCATAGGAGTACCAGGTATGGGAGGTTGTTGATGTAGCTGCTGCTTCGTTTGATTATTCCCCTGCTGCTGCTGCTGTTGTTGCTGCTGCTGCTGCTGTTGTTGCTGTTGCTGCTGTTGTTGTTGCTGTTGATGGTGTTGTTGCTGTTGGTGGTGTTGTTGCTGCTGCTGTAGCTGCTGTGGATTAAAAGTCTGACCATATGCCGGCATCATTGCATGATAATAATTGAATCCTTGGTGCTGCACACCTTGATACCCTGGACTATACATTTGCCTGCAAAAAAGACATTTTGCAAAATTAATTAGTTGCAAATATATAACTCTGAGATTTATATATATAATAATTTTGCAGCATTTTCAACTTAATATTAAAGATATAAAATCTAAGATTCTTAAAACTGTTATAAATAATATCGATACGATAGTTTATGATTAAAACAAAAGTCTGAGGCTTTTAGAACAAAAGTCTTCGCAATGACGCTTATACAGGATGATTCATCTCAAGCTATGACCCCACATATTTTCTATATCTCTTCATACTTATATCTTTTGCGTCAATTTAATATATCGTATTGGAAAATTATGTATATCATAAACGTATATTTATTTTTTAAAATTTTATTTTGAAATCCAAAGAACAAAACTTTGTATTACGACATATGCGCGACCTTCATGCTCGACATGAAACATCCTTCTACGTATACATATATGTGAGGCTTCTCATGTTACGCTCGTTGTAAATATAATCTTAACGGAAGATCTGAAAAATTTAAAACGAAATAAAATTTTCTTTCTTATTACGCTGATTGGCTGAGAGGCTCGGTGCATATATGCGGTGCAACGAATACAATTTCGAATAGAGAAATGGCCGACTCGATGGAAACCTGAAATCCTCGAGCTTCTAATCCTTTCAAAGGTGGCACTCACCCCGGATACGGAGGAAACATGTTGTGCATGTTATTCGGCGGATACTGCCATGCCATATTCGCCATCGGGCCTGCTCCGATATGATGCTGCTGCTGTTGCTGCGGATGAAACGGCTGCTGCTGCTGTTGCTGCGCTTGCTTCTTCTGCGACAACGCCTCTCCCTCTGACATACCGTGGAAGAAAAAATATCAGAATCGCTTAGAGATGGCCGTCTGTCCTCTCCCCACCCCCCTCCCTTCCCGACCCACTATTCGTGGCGCGTCGCTATCGCAATTTCACACGCTGTCGAATTACGAATTACCGCGAATAGAACCGATGTGTACTTCGAAAAAAAAAAAGGAAAAAAAAAAAGAAAGAAAGAAGGAACGAGACAATATTATTCACTGCAGATAAAATTCGTCACTTTTGCTCTTTTCCCTCCAGCTTTCTATCCGCGTTCAACGACGCGTAACGTCAAGCTTGAAACGTCATCCGTCGTATTGTCCAAGGCGCGACAGAGTGAATCGAAATGGCCGAAACGAAACGATCATAGACAATAGGAATATAGACTTATGTCTACCCATGGTTAAGGGTGCCCATTGCACGTTAAAAAATTTTAGTCGTAATCATAAGGCCGTAAGTAAATCAACCAATCACAGTTCAAACATTCTTATTATGTTTAGAATGTTTGATTGTGATTGGTCAATTTTCTGGCCTTTAGAATCCTGAATAATCAAAGAAGCGACAATAGCGTCTCGCTTGCTGATTGGCTGATCGTCATGTTGGGCCCGTAACGTACAAATTAACCGCAATAAGTATACTGTAAGTGAAAAAAGGTATATTTGTAATATTATTTTCTAAAAAAAAAACATTTTTAATATTCCTGAGACTATTAAAACATTTCAAAATATATATTTACGATTACCAATTTACTGCAAACGTATATTTACAAATGGACAGCTGCGGGCCCAACATGGCGATCATGGGAAGCATGGGCTTAACGATGTCGCTTCTCTGACATGGTGTATTTTTTTCTCACCATGCCAGGTATTATGATCTAGAGTTTACCGATATATACTAAATACTATATCGACCAATTACAATCATTCTTTAAATTCCAATCAGCCTTTAAAGGAATAGCTATGATTGGTCAATGTAGTATTTAATACGTATTAAAGTGTATTTATTGATATAAACTAAGCTTATGTTGTATCAAATTCGTATTAAATATTTAGTACGCACGATGTAAACGCAGCCGGATCAATTTAGTACGATCGTACCAAGCAAGAGTAATAAACTGATACGTATCAAATAATGCAATTGACGATGTAAACGCATGAAACAGCTTGGAGTGTTGAAGGAAATGTAGCATGGAACATAACTTCTACAATAATCGATATTATATGTTAAACGTAACCAGCAGACAATCGACATGAATTATATTAGTGTAGTGTGTTATTTTTCTACTTTAGTCCTTTCGATCCTGTTCGATGTAAACGTATCCATTAAAGCATTAGTGCATCAAACTTAATACGCATACCAATGATTTCACAATGTAAACTAGGCTTATGATGGATCGATTATCCAGTATGTATAGAGTGGACAGACTGAAAAGTGTCCGAAGGAAGTGAGAAGGAAAATTAAGGTGCCTTTTCATGCTGATGCTCGACGCTCATTTATAGCATCAAAATAGTCATATTATTAAAATTGACGCTATATTGTGAAAATGCATGAAAAGAGTCAATTTATAGCGTCAATACTGGCTAATAGTACGGCTTGACACTTGACGCTGAAATTGAGAAAATCCAACTTCTTTTTTCTTGACGCTAGCGCGGCTAACATCGAGTCGAAATCACGTGACCTGCAACGCTGAAACAAGCGTTTCATGAATTCGCACCTTTATAATTGCCTCTCTCTCGTACAGTAACTGCTCGAAAAAACTGCTTGGTCGTTTGTTGGTGATTGTTGGCCTAATTACAATGTTTGTTGGTTAATATTTTTTTTGAAAATACGAAAATAAAATTTTGTGTGAAGTTAGCCAAGAAGATATTTATTTTTGTTTCAATCTTAGTTTAATCGATGCGCAATCGTTTGTTGGTCACGGAAAAACTAATTGAAACGTTTGTTCATTCATATTTGTCTTGAAAAACGAAAAAACCTAATGCAATAATGGTGGCGAAAGAGGTAAAAGATTAAGGGTAACCTCACTGATTTCAATGACTTTGATATTGTTCTGAATATGATGAGGGTACTCTATATGTTTAATCTCTTTGTTTAACTTCTTCATAGATATTAACATATATGTATATTGTATATGTTTAAAGAGTTTAACATATAAAATTTTTTTCACGAATAGTTAAGTTCAAACATATTATTTTTCCAGAAATTTTAAAATATTAAGCTTTTTTTCCGTTTTTGTACAATAACTACAAATATATAATTAAAGAAATAATAATTTTTTAGAATTTTAATAAATTGTTTTTAAAAAAAATTATTAATTTTGCATTAATTTTTAATTAAAATATAATATATTTACTGTAATATAATACGTTTTTTTTTAAATATTTAAAATAATTTTAATAAAATATATTTTAAAAATTATATAATATTTTAAAGTGTAAATAATTAATCAAAAATTTGTATTAAAACTTGTAAGAATATTTTTTTATAAAATATGGAATATAAAGTCGCTCTCGGTAAAATTATTAATAATTGTTAATAACGAGCGCAAAATTTACGTATTTATTTTTATCGTGTCTTTTATGCCAAGATAATATACGATAATTCGCGAAAATCACAAGTTATTTGCTCGATCAAATCGACGCTCGTTCTTGTCACGTGTGACTTTAATGAAGCGCGCTGATTTCGAACTCAACGCGGAGTTCTACTCTCGACGAGATCTCATTGCACTTGTCTCGCAAACTGAGTGCCAGCAAACACACACGCGAACGAATGCATGTTCGTGCAATCAGACTTCTGATAACTCGACACTCAGATAGACAATTATCAAGAATGTAATTATTACGTGATAATCGCAAATGCGAATTTTTTGAAACTTGGATGGAAATGCATCGCAATAATTGTATGTGCATTTTATTTTCTTAAAATATGGTCTAAGGAGTCATTATCATTGTACTTTTAAATTCATATAAAAAAAGAGTAATTGCAATTATACAAATATAATCGTGCAATATTTTTGCAATATTATTGCAACATTTTTTTTTTATAAGGGATAAATACAAGGTAACGTTGCCGATTTTTGATATTTTGTTTAACGAAATTTGTTATACGTTATATATATTACGTATATTACATTACATGTATTCCTCATTCTGCAAATTACTTGATGTTTATAAATGCTTGACATTTACATAAGTTGCTATCCTTGAATTTATTAAAGCTTCAGTTATTGATTGTTATACTGCTCTAAGACTGAAACTTACGTTGTTACGAATCGACATTTTTTTCCACTTCGATGCCATTCGTCACGGTTGCCGGTTCTCTCATGAGCAATAAAACTTCAAATTTAAATATAAAGCTGCATGATAAATGAAATATAAACATGACATTAAAGAAAGACGCAAAAATAATTACCAAAGAAATGTTAAAATTATTTTACAATTAAAAGCCGGTTCCATAAATTAATCTGATAATCGCGTAAATTATAAATGTCATTTATACGTTTGTATTTATATAATTTCTACATACATTTATTTATTCATCCAATGGAAAAAATATTATATTTTTTTATGGTATTTTATTTTAAATTTATACAATTCATTATTACAATTTAATTAATTCTTCAAAAATGTTCTTCACATAAATGCTAATGCGACTTGGAGATCATATTTTTCTTTGTTCAATAACTCTGACTTAGTTGCTGTAGGATTTTTCAATGTTAAACAACTGTAAACGCAAACGCGTTTTTAAAATTGCATTTGGCATTTGCGTTTACGCCTCCGAGATAATGGCTCCATATAACGACTAATTTTCATTGCTAAAAAGAGCAGTTCACCGGCTTCGAAATTGTCGGGCGAAAAATCTTTGTTGCAGTTTGCAGACGGTATAATTAAATTTTTTAAACTATATAATAAATAAAATAAACAAAATAAAATATGTAATGCAAATGTTTTCAAAAATATTTTCTTTTTAATATTTTTTTTTTTTTTAAGAAATAATACAATTTTTTTGAAGTTTGAAGAGACTCTCAAGAAATGCATTCCTGTATGAAAGAGTTTCAAGTTTCAAAGAAGTGTTATTGTTTCTGAAATAGAAAAAAAATCTTTGAAAAGAAAACAATAGTATATTTGTCTATTGTTTATTATCTATGTTCCTAGCAGGATATAGCTGAAAAGAAGATAAGATTATAATCATAAGATCTATCGACATTTTATAATTTCTATCATGACGTAAAAAATAATCTAATTCTTTTTGACTCACTAAAATCTTATTATTTATAAACATTAAAAAACTTATAAATAATTTGAACTTTCATTCAAATATAATTATTTTCTATATATTTTTTTTCGAAAATAGCGATATATCAAATAGGGCATTATCTTATTTTATACTCAATTCTGACTTTTGCTATAAAAAAAGCATTCGATTGTCTTAAACTTTTTGAAATATCACACAACGAGTATTAATAATTTAATAATTTAATCGTATCAGAAAATATAATATAGTTGCATTGCTAATGATAGAGTTATAAAATCATGTGTTTAAAAAAACCATACTTACGGCTGATTCATGATTTATGTATATTCATATTCCATATCAAGTGATAGGAATAAATATCTTTTATTCTAATGTAATATCCATTTATTATCTTATAATGTGTGCATATATACAGAATGAATCATTAAAAATGTTACAAGCTAATATTTTTAAAACTGCACAAGATATTCTTATTTTAATATTGATAATAATATTTATACACTAAAATAATCGATGCATATGCCTAATACAATGTGGGTTTTATTACATTACTAACAATAACACGAAAATAAATTCAATAATATTGCTACATCTGTGTAAATCAATTTAATGTATCAATAGTTTTTCATAATGTTAAAAAAAGTGTCTCAAAATTAAGGAATTACATTACAAAAAAAATTTTTTAAAACTAAAAAAGAACATCATTAAAGAATAAAAATAAAAGGATAAGAAAATAGACGAGAAGAAAGAGAGAAAAATATTTAGTGCACGTAGATGCATCAATAGTAGATAGATAGATAGATAGATAATATTTTATTGCTTTCCCTCGGGATTACAATCTCTTACAAAAGACAGACTTACATCTAACTTAACTCTAACTTAACAACTAACTTATCTCTAACTTATCTTAACTTATCTCTATCTGTTCTACCTAAACATACACACACACATCTCTATATGCCCTACTCTAATTTAGGGACCTCCGCTTCCGGTTTCAACCCGCTTTCTTCCATTTCATTCATATCTTCATTCACACATTCCACCTTGATCTTTCTCCCTCTCCCCTTCTCCCTCTCTCTCTCTCTCTCTCTCTCTCTCTCTCCCCATCCACTATTCCTCTCTATTCCCCTTCTTCTTGTATTTCTTCCTTTACCCAGTTCCCACTTGACTGTTTAATTCCCTCTTTATTCTTTCCCTCGCCTCTCAAATCTTCCAATCCCCTCAACCAA
>JBCEZV010000089.1:8672880-8684310 GCA_039654365.1 Cataglyphis livida
TATATATAATTGAGAGTCAAGATGATCGTTGGAACCACAACGATTTCACATCATTCCAAAATATCTCAACAAAAATTATAAATTTTATATTATAAATTTTATTAACATTAAAAAAAATAAAAAATTTTAGAAAAGATAAATATACCTCTAAATTGTCTTGATTTTTAGTCTACGTGTCATTATTAAGAACTCAAATTTACATTCATAAATAAAAAAAAAGAAATAAATTTCAAGAGTAGCTTTCAAAGAAATTTCTGAATCATAATTTGTTTGTTCAGTTATAAAAATATTATGTATAATTGCATTTTTTTTGCTTTTTTTCAATTAAATTAAAAAATTAAAAAACTTCGATTTTGCAAAGTTTAAACATATATTGATATATATAAGAATCACAAAGAAGAATGTATATAATTAATAAAATTAAAAATTGATTAACATTTTATGTAATTCAGCAATGAATGTCACAATTACTACATTATAAAGTTACTTGCAATATTTCCACTTATATAATGATTACTTTATAAATTTGGTTACATAGTCGTAACGAATTCTAATGAATACGACTATAAATTCATGGCGTGTGATTAATGCATTTACACTTTTGCAAAATTTGATTGATCCATCAATATCATTCAAATCATATAATATGAACATTTATCTCTTTGAATATTTGCATGATAGGTTCTACACTAAAAAATTAATAAAAATCACATAAAGTACATTTAAATGTGATTATATAATAAAATATTATTTTGTCAACACATAATGAGAAATAGATACTTAATCTACGTACTTGATATTTCATTACAACATTCATTTTCTAATATTTAAATTTGATATAATATGTTCATCAGCCAAATAATAATTAGATTTTAAACCATAAGGATTTTTGATGGTATTGCATACCAATGTTTTAAAGAAACTGTACTATCCGAAGTCTGTCCAAAAATAATAAAATATAAAATTATTTAATGTCAACTCTAAATATTTCATTAATTTTTGCTGGCAATCTGCCAGTTTAATCGGTAATAATAACTCTCTTGTACCAAATTTGTGTATAATTATAATAAAGGAGAGAAAAAACTGATAGGCACAATTAAAAATACATCTAACTTTGTAACTTCTAACAATGATATATTTTGGAACATATTGTCAATGGGGGGATAGACATTATAATAGATAAACTATATATTGCGAAATGTAAGATTCAGATGTTAATACATTTAGCCAGCGCCGCGAGCTTACTGTTCCATTGTATTCTTATCTGGTACGTATAAATGCACAATAATAATATGCACAAAGAAAAATAAAAGAAAGGGGAAGATAAATCTAACAAATGAAATAATATAGGATTTGGATTCGCAAATGCTCTCTAATCTTTATATAGCTATACTATGTATGATTTATGGAATGAGCTGAATTTTGAAAAACATAACACACACACGCATACATACACACACACACAAAGAAGTAAAGAGAAAAAATTATATTGTCCAGCTCGTGGATATAAAATAAACTCAAAAGTTAATGACATTTACCAAGATTATACGGATGGACCATTTTAATTAATCCACTAGAATATTTCAGAAACTTTGCGTTATCTTAAAAAAATGTTTCAAATAAAATTTGAAGAATACAAAGAGAATCATCAGATGGAGATATCAGTTTTGGACCTAGGACTTTATGGGGGCCCAGTCAAGTCCAAGTCAATTTTTTTAAATAGAAATTTTCATATTTTATTACATATTCGTGTAGCTTATTTTGAGAACTTTTCTAAACACGATAATAAAAAGTATTTTTTTATTAAGTATTATTTCATTAAATATTCCATTTAAAAAAATTCTTAAATTCCATTTAAAAATATTCCACTGACATGGGCCTAACTGGGCCCACATCTGATGGCCTCCTTTGCATTCTACAACTTTTGTTTGAAACATCTTTTAAGATAATGTAAAGTTTCTTAGAAATATTCTCGTGGGTTGATTAAACTATAACCATCCTACATACATACATTGATTTAAATTGACGAATTTTCTTGATTTAATTTCAAATATAATTTGTAGTCTAACAAATATAAAAGAAATTTAATTAAATCATAAAGAGTATAATAAAGTACACATGATGTTAAAGATTTTTCAACAATGCGCTATATAGAACAATCTGCAGTTTTTTGATAAATATATGACTATAAGTAATTTAGATCTAATTGCTTAAGATTTTTTTCCAGCTTCATTCCATTCTTTCTTAACTAACTTACTTATATACTATAATTGTGCAGTTCTTGATAATTCTCCTGACTTTAAGCACAGATAATACACAATGAGCATAATACATTATTGAGGAAAAAAAATAATTATTCAATATATCAAATTTTGAAATTTTATCAAATTAAACATCGCTTATATATAAATTATATATAATATTTATATATAGAAATTAAATTCTATAAAATTAAATATTATCTTATAATAGAAAAAAATATAATAGTTACAAAAAAAAATTTTGATCAATTTTCTTAAAAAAATTTAAATGACATTAAAACTATTAAGTATATATGTTTGCTATACAATAAAATATACAGAAATACTTCTCAGTAAGAAAACAATATTATAAACAATATAATCTAACAATAAGTGTAGATTGTCATGGTACTAATTTTAACTTTGATTCGGATCAATTTCTAATTTTTTCAAATTTTTGCTCTAGTCCTTTTTAATCAATTAATTTGTAAAATAATTAAATAAAACTAAATTTTCTTGTGCAATAGTATAATCTCCACTTCAATAATCTCGTACTAATAAGTTATAAAGAAAAAATGTTGACTAGTTAAGAGGGATCTAAATAAAAGTCGAATTAGTACCATTATGCCTAATTGTTTTCATTATTAGCTCTAATCAGTATTCAAATTTTAATCGAAATTTAAGTTGAACTTATATAAATGCGATATGTAAAAATATTTACTATCAAAAAATAAAAATTTATAACAAACGTACATAAGTTTTCTAGTAAAAATACAAGTTGTCACCACATCATTCTGTGCTCAAATTCAAGATCGAATATCATATCGTTTAATTCTAATACTATGATATATTTACTATATCAATTGTGAATAATGTTCGGAAAAATGGGCAGAAGAATACTTTTTTTCTTAAACATGCAACGAATTTATAAAAAAAAATGGCGTTTTCTTTCCGAATTATATCAGATTCTTATTATCGAAAGAAAGTGAAAAATGATATTAAATGTGCCTTGATTATAAATATTGCGTAAAACATTCTAATGTTTTATAGACTAGAAAAGTACAATCGATATTCAATCATTATGGTATAACAGAAAAGCGAACTTTTTTTACATTTTCTTTATGTTACTTTGTAGGCACTTTCTACGAGTAACCGGAAATTCTTGAAACTCACGATGGAAAATAAAATCCATAACGGTCCTCTCAATATTAAAATTAATTTTACATCTTATCTACGATATGACACATGATCATTCGTCTTACATGTAAGAAATTTAAGGACGATTAGGCGTACATTGGAAAACGTGCAACATTCTTGCGGATCCTATTGATAATGACACTATTTCTCTTTCCTTGTCATGTATGCAGTTTTTTATTGTATATATATATGCTTTATATCTTACTCGCTTATCATTTTCTCTAGTTGTTCGTTCATTATAGATTTATTGCTTTAAATATAATTGTAAACCGATAAAATACTCACATAATATACAATATTAAGTCTATGTCACTATAGCTAGTGATTGGAAAAAGATAATTTATATATTTAAAGACATTAGAGATCTGTCGAGCTATGTTGAAACATGACATTCGTATATTCATTACGTATCAAATAAATTTTCGGTATATATACGACGTTCTGTCACATTAGAATTATTGATACAGATGAATTTTCGCAAAACGCGTAAGTTAAACCATCCATAGAACATAGCCATTATAGCCGAGTATAAGGGAAGTCAACAATTACAAGTATTTCAATAGTATTTCAATAGCTCAATATTAATGATATTCACTTTTAATTTATAGAACTTGTTGCCCCCATCGATAATACTGCATCAAAAAAGAAACTATTCCAATATTCATTATGTTTGAGTGTGAGCCACATTTAATTGTATAGATTACAGTTTATTGCTATAGGGCTGTAATTGTTATTTTGACTTTTATCGTATGGACGAATACTGTTTTATTTTCAATTCAATCACACTCTTTAAAGAACCTCTTTAAGCTTGCAAATTAGAATTTCTTTACTGAAATGCAAGTTGTTCTCGTTTTATCAATACTTTAAAAACATGAATATGTAATGATTCTTTTCAGTGATGAAAAACAGAAATTTGATGCCTCCTTTAATTTAGCTACTTCTTGTTCATGGTTTTTTAAGGCACCTGATATATGTATGGTACGCAATGCAACACATATTTATATAAATATGCAAATAAAATTTTTTATAACTAAAAACGTTATTCACGCATTTATTGTAACTTAAAAATCGGGAATTCTCTCCCCGCATGTACCCAATATATGTATGTATGAGTACATACATATATTGATTTCTATAAATTCTAATTCAATGCTATTATTTTATAATACTGAATACAATAATTTTTTATATATTCTATATTAACAAAAGCATAATCAAGATCCAAAATGAAAGAGAGAACAAATTACTAAATATAATTAAAATAGCATATAATATACTATATACTAAATATATAGTCATGTATACACACAAAACAATGATATTATGTTTGTCAAAAATTCGAGAAAAGATAAATATACTTACAGCAAAAGCAGATAACATAATAGCAGTCAGACTATCATTCATAAATGCGCACTGCCGCTTCTAAAATTTGAAAATTCTTATACCTAGATGCGTATAATATTATAATAGCCGTTAGGTTCATGTATTCTAGTGAAATTGGCTTGGTAGGATGAGTAGTACCGCTTTGTGATCTGTATATGTATGTAAACGATAAAAATACTTTTTGGATATATTGACTAGTTTCTGTCGCTTCCTTTTTCTGCTCCCTTCCAGCAAATTCTCAGGCTCATTTCAAGGTCTCTCTCTCTCTCTCTCTAGTCCGTATAACGACAACAGAACACAAAAGTGATTCACTTGGTGATTCTCGTCGGCAATAATGTTTATATCATATTACATCTATATTACAGCTCTTTACGGAGTGGTCGACGTTAAAAATGTAGGATCTACTGCGGCTACCTTCGCGGTAAGAAACGCATGCATACAGAATAACAAGTTTTGCAACTGGGAACACTCCAATTCCTGTTGAAATGTATGCAAAACATAAATACACATAACTCTATATTGAATCTTTTAATTTGCCAGAGAATTCAGTTTTACCTTCGTTTCAATAGCGATACTATCCGGTTCTTGGAAGTGTAATTTGAGCCGGCTTTTACCATCGTCGCTGGAGCCTCTCAATTGAGAAAACTTGTAACGCCACGCGATCTCACCGATCCCTTCGTATGACAACGTAAATCCTTGAGTCCATTCTAACGTTAGACCCGCGCTTCTGCTATTAAAGGTCACTGGAAAGGTTTTGCTCTGAAACGAGAAAGAGAGAGAGAACATGATGAAAAGAATAACGTTAGAATGTTGATGATAACGTTAAAATTAATGATGAACGAATAATTATTGTTAAACGTTAAATAAAAAATTAATTAAATTTGCGTGCTGATCACCAAATTTGATTGCGTACCTTTAAATGTGTAACAGCCGAACATACGGCAGTGTGCCACGCTGCCTCGACCCG
The DNA here is from genome assembly GCA_039654365.1 of Cataglyphis livida. NCBI lineage: Eukaryota > Metazoa > Arthropoda > Insecta > Hymenoptera > Formicidae > Cataglyphis > Cataglyphis livida. The sequence goes on from JBCEZV010000089.1 coordinate 8,678,668, forward strand.
TAGGAGTTCTTGTCTAGTCTCGACGCTCAAGTAACGTGGTGGTTTTCCTGGGCTTTGCGCCAAGAAACAATGCTGCCGTTCGTCCACATTCTCGGATTCGCGCATCACGCGAAACATTGTCTGGTATACCTTGAAAGTCAACGCGCAGCGTGACCAATCGCCGATATTACACTGAAAACGACAATACTATAAGAATGTTTCTATGATTTAATATACACATAATCTTTATACGTACAATATTTATCTCATTATTTTGTACTATTTTGTATTATTATGGATTAATACATATTTAATCTTAAAAAACCTAAAAAACAGTATTATTCACAGAAGGCTTGCTTTTTGACGTACAATATTCTGTTTATTTTTTCTGTTTTTTTTATTTTTTTTTTCAACTCTCACATTTTTTTATTTACTATGCAATTGTGCATTCCATACAATTATTATTATAAACCGATGACTTTGAATGAAGCCTAAATAAATGAAATAAAGTATACTAATTAATACATACAGGAGGTGTCTCAAATAGCAACAGATCCGGTCCCTTTAGTGCCAAAAATCGCGGTCTGTAACTCTGCCACGGTTGATTACTATTGCTCACTGCCTCATTCACCCAGCCCATATATTCTATACGTTCGCCGACTCCAAAATTACGATTGTACAGTTTCATCTGAAATCAAATTCAAGCTAAATCTCCTCGATACGATACATATATTCTAATTATCAGTGATTAAGTATTTAAAATACAATGTATGAAAAAAGTTATACGAAAGATATAATACGCAATCAATCGTATTATTTGATCACCTGCAAATGCGTTAATCCTGTGATATTATCAGTTATGTATTTTAACCATTGGCTGAGAATAGCGCTATCATCGCAGTGTATCACTCCTGTACGCGCCCCATTAAGACCTCTTACTTCGAACGCGTTTCTTCTCAGTTTGTCAGTGCCAAAGATATATCTTGTGACATATGCCATCATTAACGGAACTGAAAATATCACTATTAATCATTATGTATCGTGAACGCTCGTATTATACATTTAAATTGCGGCTACTCGATATTTTCAACTCAAGAAATAAAGACACAGATATACATACATATAGTTTTTAAAATAAAATTCTTAACAATGCGTGGTAGTAGTCACTTCTTATGCTCAAAGCTACTAATAATAATGAGATAAATAAAATTTTAAAATAAAATAAAATTAAAAGAAATAACTAGAATTTACATGAATGGTGCCAAATGTATAAAGGAATATATTTGATTCGAATCTTAAATCTATTTATATTTGAATGAAAATATAGTTACCCGTAATGACGTCCACCCATCTTTTATACTGCATCGAACTAGAAGAGGCGTTCGAACTTTGTCGACTGTGGCTGCACCTGGGACTGCCCCCTTGCCTATTAGGTGATATCCATCCGTCTTCCGCTGTGCCATTGGCAACATTATCCAGTTTCTCTTCCTTCTCTGTTAATAAACGTTAGATATCAATGTAAAGAAATAAATGTACTACAATTATTTTTGCAATAATTTATAATGTTACGGTACCGTTTTTTTGCAGAAATGGCTTGGCTGCTCGATAATGTTTGACCGTTAGAACTACTATATCACCGGCATTCCTCAAAATATTAACAGCGTCGTCGTGATTGCACGCTGTAATGTACTCTCCATTCACTGTAGAATCATAGATAGATTATATGATTTAATAAATTCTCAATATTGTCCTAAACAAAGAGTAGTATATGTAATAAATAAAGAGAGAAAGAGAAAGAAAAAGAGAAAGAGATCCTGATTTTCTCTCAAGTATGATGTTAAATAGCGTCGATGTCAACTTTTCCTTCAATAGGAGCAAGCACATTGGCACAAGTAGGAAAATTGAAATCGATACTCATTAACTGTACAGGGTACCATTCAACTATCGCTAAACTGTCGATGTCGCGTCACAGCACGATGCGAATAATATGAAGCAAATATATTAATAGAAGGATATCATACATACAAACTGAAATAATCTAAGTAGAATTAAATTAGCGCGAGAGAAGCAAGGATAAACACAATAATAATATGAATATAATGTCAATATCAAATTTTCGATTTATCTTATTAATCATTTATTAACAATCTAAATTAGAGAAAGACAGATATTTTATGAGCGTAAACGTATACGAGAAAATATAACACGTATAACATGCGTTGTTATCTAGTTATGCAGTGTTATCTAGATGAAGTTATCTAGATAATTATTTAAATAAAACAATTGCGTTATCTCATCTTTATCTAGATAATAATAAGATGTATTATCTACATTTTTATCTCAGATGAAAAAATGCTTTATGCCTTATATTATCTAAAATAATCGCTGCATCCGGCAAAAATCAGTTCCTTAGTAAGCGTGTTATGATTCTTTAATATATGTTTGATTCTTACATTTATATCCTACGGAGATAAAATCCAATCATATTAAAGAATCATTAAGAATTGTACTCATTGTGAAACTATATAAAGAATAGACCTAATGTAGTCATCATACTGTCTTGTGCATGGTATTTTCTATTATTTTCACTGCCAAGTGTGATTTTCTAAATTTTGTATAATTTCTGTATTAGTAATATCATAGCGGAAAATATATAAAAAAGCATTTAATAAAAAAGTTTATAGGGAAATTTATATTATTTTAATTATTACATTATTTTTTAATTATTTTTTTTTTTTTTGAAGCAATGTTATCTTAATATTATCTACAATAAAATGCTTTATAATTTCTTCTATTATCTAAATAAACTTGAGATAAATCGTCTTTATCTTATCGAAGATAATTTATATGCCTTATCTTATCTTATCTTTATCTAGATAATTGAAATTATCTAGATAAAGAATTTCATTATTTATGTAAAACACTGGTTTAATGAAATGTGTATCTCACCATGATGATGACGGAACTTGTATTATATAATATAATTATGTAAGCCGACGCGTGCGTAATACAGTTTTATCGATACCTTTAATAATTGCGTCTCCTACAAAGAGTTGGCCGCACTGATCGGCGGCCTGACCTTTATAAATCCTCGATATCAGCACTGGAAGTTTATGTTCCGCTCCACCCTTTATGCTCAGCCCCAGACCGCCGACCTTCTGCCTAGTAATTTGCACCATGCGCTCCTTGGCGTCCAGAGGTGGCTTATTGTGATTCGCTGCCTGCTAAAATGTATTCTAGTCTTTGACATATTTCATAGAGCGTGGACCCGTAATCGATGAAGTATCATTTGTATATCGACGCGATGGTCATTCATTCTCGATAAATAGTTAATTCGGCGACATATTATCGAAAGGCACTTTACCTCCAAATCCTCTCGTTGAAGTTTCAATACCTCCATCGACAAGTGCAAACGCATCGGGATAGGTTTACTCTTTCCATCGCTAACCGTCACCATTCCCGTCCGTACCTATCGATAATAAATTCAAATGGTTAAAAACCATTCTCCATCGAGTCGAGAACTGTCACTTTATTCGCACGAAAAATATGAGGAAAAAAACGCGACCGTATTTAAATGGAATTTCCAACGAAATGATACGGAGCGGGCTTTATCTAATATAAATCATATAAATTGATTGTCTTTAAATTAAATATCAAATTGAATATATCTCTTTACAATTTGTTTAAAATACTCCATTTATGCAGCTTTAAATTTAAAAATAATATATAGCTCTCTATTATTTTCTCTGAGTAATTAGTTTGCATTTACAACATCGAGTCAAAGCAAAAGAAAAAGTAAGATAAAAATTCGCTAAATTAAAGGGAGGAGATAAAAGCTATTTTTTAGAGATTCGAGAGAGAAAAGAAAGACTGGTACATGCGAAAGTAGTTCCAAGATTAAAAAAGAAGATAGGCCGTGACGTGCGATACCAATATTAATGAATTTTTGTGCACATTGTTTGATTAACAAAGCCATTGCAAGAGGCCAAACATGCATTTATGCATGAGAACTTGAGAAAGATTTCGATAAATTCTTAATTGGACGTCAGTCAGTGTTTTATTGGGTCACAGCGATCGTTTTCAATTATTCCAAACGGAATTATCGTTATTATCGTTATATCCCGTTTGTTGGCTGATGGAACGAACCGTGTGATCCGGCCGTTACATTTGACCCGCGTGAGACCGCAATCGGCTTAAATTAATTCATATTTGTTAATTTGCCGCGTGTGCGGTTCGCGGAAACCGCATTATAATTCGTTCAATCTACAAATGTTGATTATTTCTTTTTAATATGGCGATGGCTTTGTTTCATTAATCGATTCTCTCCTTTTGTGAACAAGAATTTTCTGATTTCAAGTGTCTATCTAAAACTTGTAAAAAAATTCCCTGAGAATTTCAGGAAATTCTAATTTTTTAAGTAATTTTGTTCAAAATTCCAGGTAAAAGAGAATTTTTAGATCAAATTTTTTAAATCAAGCTTTTTCTGCTTTCATATAAAGAAAAAAAAAAATCTTTTAAATTTAAAATTTATAAATGTACCGGAAAAAATTGAATGACTTTTGTAAGATAAACATTTAAATAATCTTTTCATTTTCTATCATTAATTGTAAAAATCATAAAAAATATGTACTCAATATTGCGTGTTCAGTATTTTTTTGATTAAAAATAATCAAATATATATTTGAAATGTATAATTGACATAATCATTAGCCAATCAGATTGCCAATGCTTAAAATATAAAAACGAAATGATCAAGGAGAGAATTTTTGGAAAAATTTTAAGAATTCCCTAATTTTTCAAAGCGAAATTGTTAAGAATTCTAAGTTTTCTAGATTTTTCCAAGGAGTAGACATCCTGTGATTCATTCGGCGATTCGATTTTGATACTTTCTTTTCTTGACGATGACAACTATAAGTGCGGTAAGAGAAAAAAATAGTTAAATTATTAAGAGAATCAGTCAACATTTATAGGCATTGCAGAGCAAATGTAACTCAACGCGAGCTATCTTTCATTAATGAGTTCCTTGTCCAATGTTGAATCGATTTTTCTCAAGATAACGATACGTATAAATCATTCGCTATAAGAGTTGCCAATATTCTATATTAACCTTCTATATAAAATGTGAATTTTTATATAAAAAAAAAAAAAAAATCACGTAAAAAATATAAAAATTGAAGTATCGGAGTGGTTTATCAATATAAATTTATAAAAAATAAATCCATATCACTATTTTTTTTACGTAGCGAATAAATCGATCTCGTCAAAGAAAATTGCACACGATTGGTCACGAAAATCCTAAAGAGTCCCGCAAAATTGATCGATCCCTGCCATGTATATATATGAATTAAATGTGACAATCGAAAAGGCTGAAATGAAATTTTTTCGGGGTCGGTTATCAGATAAATCAGGACGATATTTCAGTAGATTTTCCTGAATGCCCTCCTTACACATTTATACATCATATTTTTAGTAAACGAACACAGACAGCGCATTCGTTATTTGTCCCCGTTAACAATTCGTCCGTTCCAATTAATCCGACATTAATTATTATCAGAATGTTAAACTATCCTTCGAATATAATTCAGCGAAACGTGTAAAACGTTATAAAATTCCCGATATACCAATATATATATATATATATATATATTGGTATATCGGATATAT
>JBCEZV010000089.1:8684410-8699102 GCA_039654365.1 Cataglyphis livida
ATATATATCGATAATGATATCAGCTTGCGTGAAATTCATATAATGAATTTTTTTTCATAAAGTTTTCCAATATAAATTACGATTATGTCTCTCATATTTTAAAAATATTAACAATAAAATAATGGAGAAAAAACTGACTCTATAATTTTGGAAATATGCCAGTTTCACGCATTATTATTACATACCGTCCTCTATAAATTCAGTATAATGTAATATTTAACAGAATTTCATGGTTGTTTTTTACTACTGTGACCTTTTTCGTAATAATCTTCAATATTCAAAGAACGCAAAGCAAAAATAACAGTTGTCGTTTGTATAAGCTTTTTCCTTTGCTTTTGATTCGAAAAAAACCAACGTGAAACACTCGTTACGCGCTTGCAAGTCGAGAACTTTATTGCGACGTAACAAACTATCATTGAAAAACATCTATATAAAAAAAATCGCAATTTCTCTGAAGAAATAAAAAAACTCTAGAACGCGTAAAACATTACGTAGTGTGAGAAATTGTTAGATGTAATAGTTCTTATATAATCTAGCAAAATCTTATATCACATATTTTATGTACATACATGTAATATATTAACGGAATAATTACACATTGTGTAATTTTGTTATTAAACATTGTTATTAACATGGTAAGAAACCATTATTTACATAATCAAAGTAATTAATTGGTATTCGTAGCACAAATATTGATCTACTCCTCAAAATTAATGTTTAATGGCAGATATTAAATGCTGCCAATTTATGGTACATGCACAGGAGCGTCTATCAAAGCAAATGGTAAGGCTCGTTTCTGCGAAGGCATCAATTATGAGCCGTGGGAGGTTTCTTAGGCTATAAAGTCTAGAATCCTTCAGCGATATTTAAAAGCTCCAAATAGCCAATTTCACCATAGAGTTGTTTCGGCATTCGTTAAAAGTTAGCTAAAATTTAATGATTAGATTAATTGTCATCCTCTGGTTCTTCTTTCTGCATTTAGAAAGAAGGACATAGAATCGCGTTTAAACTTTAGTCATCTTTAACTAACGTTTATAGAAACGAATCGATTCAATCAATATCAATCAAGATCCTATAGTCTATCGTATCTAGCTATGTATATTGTAGTTAGTATATAACTGCTTTGGAAGAAAACACGAGAAATTTCAGTGAAACAACGGATCGATTTTAAAGAAGATTTTCGTAAAAACGATGCCCGATGAAACTTTTTTCACCATTTTCCGGTAATCGGGGCGTCCGTTTACAGGAGATTAATGACATTTCGAATTGAAAAACAATTCATGCACCTGTCGCGTCGTGAATTTCATCGGGATGATAAAACGTGCAAAGAGAATAACTGACGCGAGAAGATGTACGAGCATTGGTCCAGAAAATTCCAAGTCCAAAATATCCGAAATTTTCAGATCTGCACATACCATATCTTCGACTTCTAAAAACGTAAGAAAACATTTACATTTGTACTTAAGAGAGACTATGGAAAATAATCATTTATATATCTTTGATACTTAAATTAAAAGTAAATAATTAAATATTAAATATTAAAATAATTTTATCCATATTTCTTCTTCAGAGAAAATATGTATTGAAGAGAATCAGCTTTCGCTCCACATTCAAAACAGTTTCCAAGTTTTTGTTCGAGAGGGAATGTGATTCATTCCATGAATGCGTCTTCTAATTATGGGGCATCCAGATGATATTGCTTCATCAGTATGTACGCGTGTATCTGCTTGAGGCGGACGGTAACGAGTAGAATTACGTGACGTGCAACGCGACCCGACTAAAATCCACCGCATTCGCATACACACGGCTCTTTTGACCTTTCATTCGCTCTCTTATCGTATGCAAAAACACGAGGCCACACTCACATACTGTATCTAGCGGTAAATACTGTCGTGACTGCAATCCATGTGATTAACGTTTAACGAAACATTCATAGCTGGCTGAGCACGAAACGAGACGAACTGTGTACTTGAGATTAATAAAATACGATCGTATTATTTGCGCACATCAAAAGAACAATAATGTCGAGTTGCATTTTTTATTTTAAGGGAATATGAAAATCTCGAATTCCATAATTGATATTAGATGCCAAATATCTCCGGTCATTATATAAATATCTATCTGTCATATCAACGAGATCATGTCTCCTAATGAAATTACAGTCGGTTTTATCACATACGCATTAACGGAGACAAATTAAATCAGCTACATTACATATCTTTGAATTAACTCTCTTCAGAAATAATCTTCGATAATTTAATTTTAAAACGAAGATTAATTTAGTTCAATCTCTAATCATAAACTCGGTTCAATATATCCGTCCAACGCAATTATATATGGATATCCAGGAATATCCATTGCACATCTGTTTCAAGCGAACTTTCCGAGTCGCATCGCGGTCAGGATTATGCGGCTAATTGTATAAGTATGCAAGCTGTGGGGATGCGCTTTATTGATCATCGAAGATCAACGGGCAGCGTGCCCGAGATCGCCTTGGCCCTTTTTCCCCGAGGTGAACCCGTACCTTGAGCTTCTGATCAATCTTCTCCTCGATCGGAGTGCTCATCTTCGTCGCGTTGATTCTCATTATTCTCGGGCGCGATGAGTGAGGTGACCCGGCACCCTGGCCTATCGTCCGAGGCTCGTGCTACTGCTGTCAGCCTCGGCGACGAGACTTGTCGTGGCCACCGCTGCCGACATCGGCGAGTACCGCGACTATCGCGACTCCAACTGTTCCGACGACGGGCTGTTCCTCGCGCGGTGACCGCGACGGCCCTTCATCGTAGCGGCTCTCCCTGCGCGAAAAACGAATGTATATCAGGGGAGGGGGGAAGAGAGAAAAAGAGGGGATAGAGGCAGCGAAAGAGAGATAGAGAGAGAAGCTGCCGCGCGCACGGCTGAAACGAGGATTGACATACTGGTGCGTTTTCAATTTCTAAAGCGCGCGAAAATCATCATCATATCCCTAACAACACACATATCCAAAACATCCTAAGGATATTTTCAGGATAACATCCTGGACATCCCCAGGATAATTTTTAGGGACATCCAGAGGACATCCTCAGGAGAATATCCTGGACATCCAAAGGTTAACATCCATAAAACATCCTGAGAAGAATATCCTCAGACATCCAAAAGATGACATCCGTAAAACATCCTAAAAATAACATCCTTGGACATCCAAAGGATAACATTTAGAGGATATCCTCAGGATATCTTAACATCCTCAAACATCCAAAGGATAACATCCTAGATAAGAAATCTGGAGGATATCCTGAGGAAACATCCGGATGTCCTCCAAACGTCTTTGGATATGTGTTTTGTTAGGGATCTTATTATACTCGCATCGAAAAAAATTCTCAATTTCCAGAAATTAAAATAATTTATGACCTTGAATCGTTGAATTACGTCTTCTGCTTGCGAACAAGCCCTTCCATGGCATCGGAAATTTGAACCAATCTACGAATTCGCATTTCATTCCCTAAATAAGGTCCGCATTGGCTGTACTTTTTCCGCACGACCATTTTCTCTCGAAAAATCTTATCCCTTTTCACGATTGAAATTTTGACAACACTAATGTTCCGAATACTTGATTAAAGGAACTTAAAGGGAATATTCTAGGGAACGTTCTAGGGAACGATCGAAGGAAAGAGTCACATCGAGAGTCGAGACGAGAGTCAACCGATTCCGGGTCAGCAATTCTCGAGCTGATTATTATAGTTGCCTACCCAAGCAGACCAGAAAATCACAATAATAATATCAAATGACATTAAAATGATATTAAAATGACCTCAAAACGACATCATGATGACTTTTGACAGTCATTATGATGTCATTTTTGATATCATTGTGAGTTTCTGTTCTGCTTGGGTATGTCACGCAGTCGAGTTGAAAATTCACTTATTGGAAACCGGTGTCGAGGTCGACGATGTCGATGTGACCGGAACACCGAAAAACGCGACGCTTCCGGACGACGAGCGTAAACCTGGCTGGCGGCAGGCGCCAACTGGATGCGTCTATCCTGTCAGACTGTCAGTGTCACAGCACGACCGGCCCATACATATATGTACAGTATGTACACACATACATATCCGAATATGTATCGCTCGGACTGAAAGCCATGGGCCGTGGCGCATCGATTTATGCAGGGCGCCGCGCATAAGCGGAGCTTGTTCAGGCGCGGATCAAAGCGACCGTTGTCCCTGCGACGAATCTGGTTCCTCTTATCGACCCCCTTCAGAGTTTGACTCGCACTGCGAAAATTAAAGATATCTCGGAATATAATTTTATCTCTTGCCATAAATTGAATCTTAATAAAAATGAATTTAAATAGATATACCTTTCTTGTATTCTCTATATATAATGACGTTCTGATTTTTTTTACACTAGTGTCTGAAAATATTTTATTCCAAAAATGACGCGCTCCATATTGTGATATAAAAATAGATTTATAGAAAAAGAGAGATGTGTATCCGTGCTTTTGGCCTGCTCGCGATTATGCCAAACTTCAGTTTTGTAGCCGATCCTATATTTGGTTTGGCGGGAGTTTTGAAAATGTAAAATGTATATATATATATGTATTTACAACAGAATAAAATGCTGTAATCAATACCGAAATTATATTGTATTTTGCATTATTTTTTTACATCTTCATCTTCCCCGCGCCCCAGCGCAAATACATAACATGAATATTCAATTAATAATATAAATATCGTTTGATATACATATAATTCTTCAATTACTTTGTGTGAATTGAATTATTTAATCATATAGTTATAACATTGTATCATGTTACAGTTCATTGATCAAAATTATTACCATATCTCATAAACTCCTATGTATTACAAAATATATACCATCATGATACATATGATATAAGATTAATATCATATGAAGGAATCGTATTTTGTATTTAAATAATAAATTGTATATTGCTTCTCGTCTATATTATTTGAGAGAACTTTTTGATATTTTTATATTACATAATATCATGTATGCGTTATTAATAAACATCCAATAAACATGCAATATTTCTATTTCTTTTTGGATTATTAAGACATTATAATACATAATGTCATATCACATATTACAAATCATGCCACTGAATTCCAGTGATATATTTTTAGGCGTCTCGAAATTCAGAGACTTTTCATAGAATATTCCTATACAATTGTAGCCAGAGAATTTTTATAAAGTATTTCAATATAATTATATATTCAATACAATTATGGCATAAACACGAAACACGGAATAATTATAGTTTTATCAACCATAAAAAAAAGTATTTTGCTCATAATTCAGAGCAAATTGTTTACATCTTACTAATTGGATTGTAATTCTCTTCCACCTCATAAATTACGAATGTTTGAAATACTTTCATCTAAAAATTCACCATAAAATTTGTGTTTATAAAAAAAAATTAAATTATTAAAAAGATTTCTTTCTACAATTATTAATTACACCTATCTCACGCTTCTATATAATATATATATATATATAGAAGTCTATGACCTATCTATATGTGATTTGTACATACAAATCATACAATCTTTTAGAAAAGAACAGTGTTTTTTAAAATTTATCTCGGATTCTTTTCATTCATTAAAAAGAAAACAAGTCAGTCTAACATTATCTCCAATTAGTTATTAAAGCTAAATAGATATTAAAATAGGTAAGTTCTTACATAATATGTAGTAGACTTCTCTCCTATGTGCAATCGCATATTTATAGAAATATGTGCGACTGCAACCATCACATCTTTTTACAAAAGATACAATTTCCTACTATTATTTAAAATATCTGATATATACAGTGGGGCGTGAAATAAATTTCCTAAATAAATACAAATAAAAATATTTCTTTTCTGCATTAAATAATTTAAAGAAAAATATTCTTCAAAAAATCGTACGATGCGTTTATCACACCCCAGCTAATGAAAGACCTCATGTAGTTCAAGTGTACGCCTTTGTAAAAAGAAGCTAAACTTCGATTTCTGGAGTCATATACCTCGCGAATCACAACTTGGAATTTCTCGAAGTCGCCACCAATTTTTGTCTGCATGTGTATCTTGATTACATTCATCGGATAAAACACTGTGCTGGTAAAGCCACCGATGAGCGCACCGCTAATAAAGTTCGTCAATAATGAATCCTGCTCGCCTATCAACATTTTTGACTGATCTCGCAGAGTGAAGAACATCAGATTGGACAAGCTGTTTCTATATATGATAGGAACCATGCCGCGATAACATTCAGACACGCCGTAATTCGTCAAAAGATACCTAAACGCATGGGGCGTATTCTTGAATTTGTCGTGATATCGCCAATCCTGCAGCAGCGTTTGTACTCTCTCAAACGGCATAAGCACAGCCTCCACCGTGCCCGCTATATTTGCCGCCAGTACTTTAGCCAGCACATCGTTCACAGTGAGCAAGCAAAATCTCTGTTTGCATCCTTCATACGTGCTAAACATTAGACTAAGGGATAAAGTCTTTTGGCACAGAGGGGGTAAAATTCCACGATACAGCAATTGTATTCCCTCTCGTGATATCTGCCCGACTGCAGTGCTCATTGGTACTCCCTCTAAAATCTATCAGTATCATAATAAAAATAATTTTTGATAATTAAATGTTTTTACTTAAATTTTAAGTCTTTATTTTAATTTTACTAAAAAGTAAACCTATGTTGTCATAATTTATAGAGAAATATTTATTAGCATTATTTATTTTCATTACATACCTGTCTAAATATGACTTTATTAATAGGGAAAGTGACAGTGACATTAATAACAGCGGCACCCCAGCCGCAAATAAATTCCTTAAGATCATCTTTTTTGATTCTAAGAACCGAATATAACGAAAGCTTCTCTGATGTAATGTTATTCATATTAGTATAATTTTTAGAAACACCAATGACATCCAGAAGAAAGAAAATTCAATTATTCTGATTTTAAATATATTCCACATACTTCTTGTCCAAAGATATTTGTGACAAATTGTATATTGAATTAGGCATTTTTTTATCTGAAAGAATAAAAACAAAGATTAGATAATTATTAGTATCCAAGCCTCTCCCTTTCAAATTTCGTTTGATTAGTGAATTATATGTTATCTTATCTAAAAAAAAGTAATCATATTTTACATATATTTATTTTATTATTGATTTTATTATTGATTTTCTTCAAAAAAAATATTACAATATTCCGATGTACAATTAGAATTATAGTATTTGCATCTTTGTCAATCTAATTAATAATTGAAAAATAAGTGCTTTGTATTCGGAGAGTATGAAAAGTCTGCATGATTCGCACGATTACATCATATAACCTAACCTAATTGTAACACGTGTGGACAAGTTCTAACATGTCAATTTTCTACTTACATATTTAAACTTTCCTTCCGCGCCATTCAACCCATAGCTTTAAAGACATAGAAGTCTTTAGATATTAACGGTGCCGTAGACCGTGGCACTCGTTATATCATACATTTATCATTATCAGTGATATGTGTGTGCCAATCGCCGTCATATTGTGTCTGATTCCACAGCTGATGTGCTGATGAGCTAATCAGCTGATCGATAGCTGCGTTTAGACGTCAACCGCTGAACAGCTGTTGCGTAGCAATCGAATATGATTGGTTCTTACTTCTAAAACCAACAAATCAACGTCGAGTGTTGACAAGATGACGCTCAATAATTGTGCAACGGTGTCTCTTGAATGCCTATTGTTTTTGTATTCAACTTGTCATTTACATTTTTATATATATTATTGTGTTAATATATATAAATACCTAATATATATAATATATATAATATACCTAAAAAAAAAGTTAAAAAAAGGCGAACGCTATGTGAAAAAATATTATATTTAAAAATAAAAACATTTTAATCTTATATTATGTGAAAATTAGTTGTGAATTTATCGACAATAAGGTGATAGAAAACTTTGTTAAATAAATTTGACCCGAAAAGTAAACATCGTTACGTATAAATCGAATTATGTCGAACTATACATCGAAACCAACTATAACTTATATAGCTTTTGCTGTAAAAAAATTTCTTATTGTTTCAGCGACAGATTGCAAAATTCTGGTTGTATTAACCCTAGCTTTAGGATAGGTACCATTTAAGAAAGAAAAAGAGAAGCGACAAACAAATGAAGTGAAACATATATCCGCAATTTACAGAATTGTAGAAAAATATTTTTTCATTAAGAATTTTTTGAGTTAGTTTTTATATCTTATTCTGACGTATCTTAATATAAAATATTTCAAAAATTATTCAGTTTTCGATAATTGTATCGTAATACTTTTATGTACAGAATAATAAGATGAATCAAATGGTGTAGAGAAAATAATTGCTTTTAAAAAAAAGTATGCAATTATTTGCAATATATTTTTCTATAACAATTATTTATTTTTTCTTTACACCATTCATCTTATTATTCTGTACATAAAAGTATTACGATGCAATTATCGAACACTAAATAATTTTCAAGAAATTTTATATTTTATACTAAAATATGTCAGATTAAGATACAAAATGACTCAAAAAATTCTTAATGAAAAAATACTGTATTATAGTGTTTTGGAAAGTTCTAGACATAAGCTATATGAATATGCAATAAAAAATAGAGGATTCCATTTAAGAAATTAACAGTATTCTTGACTTGACTTTAATGATGCCAAGTCAACCAATGACACTATCTTATGTTCTCCTCAAAACCATACAATTTTTGTTCAAAGCATTTTTCTTTAAAATGTTTACTTTTTAAAAGAAAAAGAGTGTGCAGGTGGTTTAGGACACCCTGTATATATATATAGTATTAAAATATAAAAAAGTAAATATAAAAATATATAAAAGTAAATATAAAAATATAAAAGTAAAAATGGCCAATCACAGCTATTCCTCTGAAGGATGGAATGACTGTGATTGGCTAGTCTTAGAACTACCCGATTAGGGGTGACGTGTAAACGTAATTGCTCAATTGCTGCGATTGCTCAATTTGTTAGGAATTACGACTCTGGCTGGATTCGGGGAGCACATTTTAGCACTATGAGCGTGTTCTATCCTTGTTCAACTTCAATAAATAACAAAGATAGAGCACGCTTATAGCACTAAAAGCGTGCTCCCCGAACCTAGCCTCTATTGTAAACCACGCCTACCGCATGAAAAATTTTTAGTCGTAATCGTAAAGATATATTCAGACAAAATAAGCGCAGATAAATATGCAAGAAAATTAATTAGTCCATATAAGTATGCATTAAGAAAATAGACCAATCCATTACGATTGATCAATCAAAATCCTAGTGCAACAACTGGCCAATTAGCAATGTGAACTATATCGGATCCCATCCATTTAGCTTTGCATATTTGACCTAATCCGGTTCCGGATTATTAGCTGATAAAAAATTAATTATTATAAAATAAACTATATATCATTTCCTAAACGTTAGAAACATTACAGACGTGTTTCCCAAATGATTTAACGTTAATTAAAATAAAAAAAGAATTTTTTTAACATTATGTCTGCTAACTATACGCTCAATTAATTTTCATTTATTATAAACAAATTATTATTTCCTAAACTATACTAGAGAATATATTCCTAAATTTCCACAAACGATTCCCAAAAATGATTGCAATAATAAAAAATTAAAAATACCAAATTTGTCTGCTAAGTATACGCAAGTACGATCTTGTGTACTTCTATTTCTATGTGAGAATCATGCGAGAAATGGAGTGCACTCTATAGTACACTATGGTATGTATTCGGAAAGTATGCTTTTTAATGTTATAAGTGTACTCTGTCCTTGTTCAACTTTCAATAAAGAACAAAGATAGAATGACACTTTTGCGCGTCAGCATGCCCCGAATGTAGCAACGTAGCCAGTAAGCCAGTATCGTTCGTGTCATCGACAGTATCGTGATGTGTAGCTATTTCGATTGTGCAAAGTGAAAGTAATCCTTGTCAATATATAAGGTCGTAATAATAATCTTATATTATTATCATCAGTGAATAAATACAATCCAAACAATGTTTCGCATCACGAAGGCACTCTCGTCAACTTCCAGGAACCTTAATAAGGCCCTCGAAGCGCCCTTAAAACCCTGGATCGCACCAAGGTGAAACCGTCTTTTTCATTCGATTTTGGAACAACCTGTTGCTAATCTCGAGCAAACTTCAAATTGCATTAATTTTGTTTTCTATTTTATTCCATTAGCATGACGTTCATATTTCGTCGACATCTATAATTTTTTAGATTGAATTTAAATCGTAAAAAATATTAATAAAATAAATATTTGTTTATTATTATATAGAATAAATATGCGATTTTTAACGAATTAATTTACGCAGTTTGCGAAATTCATAAATCATATATAGCTTTTGCACGTCAATTCGCATTTTTATATCAATGGTATTTTTAGTTGTAAGTTATGTGCGTGTCAAAACATGTGGACTAATGCACTTTGGACTGCGATCTCGCAATGCATATATACATGCATACATATATGTACGCGGAATGGTCACATGTCCGCATACACCACACACAAATATTGACAGTTCGAAATTTTGAAATGTTTATCTATGACAATTATTAAATTAATCATTATAAATGAGATAGAATAAACTTAAAGCTTATATTGCATGTTCTAAAATGGAATAATTTTTGGATATATATATTTATTATATCAAGTTATTTTATATTTAAGAAAATATAATTGCTTAAATAATAATTCTTAAAAAATAATAATTGAAATATATAATAATTACGTAATGATACTAAAATTATATCCAACACATACATGCTTAGATGTTTGGCTACGCAAGCTGCAGTAAAACCACTCAAAGAAGAAAAAGCGCAGGAAAATGCTTCTACAAAAGAATCTCAATCCTTCACCATGAATCTCTTCCGTGGTCAATTGCAATTGAATCAAGTGTTTCCATATCCAGAACCCATGAACGAGGAGCAACTTGATACGATAAAAATGCTTATTGATCCTGTAGAGAAATTCTACGAGGTAAATATCTTTTTAAACAGTAAAATAAGCAAAATGGATGGAAATAGGACTATCTGTATATAAGATACATGTTTTCTTTTCTCTTGTTAGGAAATAAATGATCCAGTTAAAAACGATGAAACTGCATCTGTAGATGAGAAAACAGCAGCTGCTCTCTGGGAATTGGGAGCATTTTCTTTGCAAATCCCCCAGGAATATGGTGGATTAGGATTGACAAATACTCAGTACAGCAGAATAGTCGAAATATGTGGCTATTATGATTTGGGTCTTGGTATCATGCTTGGTGCGCACCAAAGCATAGGTTTCAAGGTAAACTTCTTGATGGGTTTTCTTTCTTAATACGATTGTTTTTCTTTATTTTTCTTCACATATTTTTACCATTTTTTCTGATAATCTGAATATAATACATTTCTTTTTTTCTGTTTTTTTTTATTAATACATATACCTATTTTAGGGCATACTTTTGTATGGCACTCCGGAACAAAAGGCCAAATATCTACCCCGGGTTAGCAATGGCGAGTATGCCGCTTTTTGCTTGACGGAACCGAGTTCCGGTTCCGATGCCGGTTCGATACGTTCACGCGCGGTCAAATCCGCGGATGGATCGCACTACGTTCTCAACGGTAGCAAGCTCTGGATATCGAATGGCGGTATCGCCAACATCATGACCGTCTTTGCACAAGTGCCTTTCAAAGATCCGAAAACGGGCGAAACGAAAAACAAGATGGCAGCTTTCATCGTCGAGAGAGGATTCGATGGTGTTACCAGCGGACCGCCTGAAAAAAAAATGGGCATCAAATGTAGCAATACGGCAGCGATTTTCTTCGAAGACGTCAAAATTCCAGCGGAGAATGTTCTTGGCAAGGAGGGTGAAGGTTTTAAGGTAATAGTTTGTAAATATAACTTTTCACATTTGTGTAATATTATAAATTGTTAAAAAGAAAGTTAAGAAACATGTTTAACACACACACAATCTACTTACATTATATGTCGATAACACATATCAATAGATAAAATTATTAAATATATTATATTTAATAATTCTTAAAGTTTTCTTTTGTTTTTACAATTTTTCAAGCTTGTACAAAACTTGGCGAATTATTTTTATTCATAAACTCA
The DNA here is from genome assembly GCA_039654365.1 of Cataglyphis livida. NCBI lineage: Eukaryota > Metazoa > Arthropoda > Insecta > Hymenoptera > Formicidae > Cataglyphis > Cataglyphis livida. The sequence goes on from JBCEZV010000089.1 coordinate 8,696,548, forward strand.
AATATTGCACGTTAATATATTCGTTTTAATTCCAGATCGCAATGAATATCCTGAACAATGGTAGATTTGGTATGTCCGCGTGTATGTCCGGCACCATGCGTTACTGCATCAACAAGGCCGTGAATCACGCGACGCAACGCGTGCAGTTTGGTCGTACATTGAACAATTATGGCACCATACAGGAAAAGTTGGCGCGTATGACTATACTACATTACGTTACCGAGTCTCTCGCATACGCAATTTCTGGTAATATGGACTTTGGAAGCCAAGACTATCACTTAGAAGCAGCTATTTCAAAGGTGATTTTCCTGTCATTCGATTAATTTGATTTATCATGATTTATCAAGATAATTAAAAAGATTTATAAAATTTCAGTAAATTTACAAAGAACACCATTATTTATATGTATTAAAATTTTTAAGGGCCTAGGATTCTATAAAGTGCTATAATATAACTTTGATGTCTTCTTTTGGTAACGAGAAAAAGCTCGCTAGAATGAGTTGTAATGATAAAAAGATGATAAAATTGTGCCTGTTTGTTCTTTATTTTATCTAGTCAGTTTTTCTTCCTCATACAACAAATATTTATTTTATGATACGAAAACTATGTAGAAATGATATACACAGCAACAAAAAATCTAATATAATTCTAATGTTAACGAACCGCGAATTTATCGTATTCGTCCTCTATATTATACATTACAAATCCTTTTTTCTATTGCAGTGTTTCTCATCGGAATCCGCGTGGTGGACTTGCGATGAAGCTATTCAGGTCTTAGGCGGTATGGGTTTCATGTCAGAAGCCGGTTTGGAGCGTGTAATGCGCGATCTACGCATATTCAGAATCTTCGAAGGAACAAACGACATTTTGCGTCTGTTCGTGTCACTCACCGGTATCCAGTATGCCGGTAGTCACTTAAAAGAACTGCAAAAAGCTTTTAAGAATCCCACAGCAAATCTAGGACTAATCTTCGAGGAAGCTACTAAGCGAGCGACCAGAGCGATCGGTTTAAGATCGCCGCCTACTTTTGGGAATTTAGTTCATCCGAGATTGGCGGAAAGCGCTGCGCTTTGCTCAAAGGTAAAAATAATATAAATTAAACTTGTACGTAATCTATATTGAAATCTATAACATAAGTTTGTATATAAAAAATATTGTAATTGTAGAGTGTGGAAACCTTTGGTCAAGTAATAGAAAATGTTCTTATTAAATATGGACGAGGGATTGTAGAAGAACAGTTTATCCTCAACAGGATTACGCAAGCTGCTTTTGATACATATACAATGGCGATTGTATTGAGTAGAGCGACTATGTCGCTAAATAAGAATCTTCCCAGTGCCGAACATGAATTGTTAATGGCGGAAACTTGGTGTATGGAGGTATGAATATATCATTTTATTCAAACTTTATTCTAACAGGATCAAAAATTGCCATCTGAACTATTTGCTTATCATCTTTCATTATATTGTTTTTCTAATCTAACGAATAAATTTTTAATGTACAAGAGAGCATTTGGAGAATCTAACGTTACAAAATATTTTTTTCTCTTGAATAGTAACAATTGATCATTTTTTTATTCTGTCATGTTCAAATATTACTTAATCTTGGCAATAATGTGAACAGCAATTCATTTTATAAATATAATATTAAACACTTTATTTAATATTGCATTTTTGGTATAGGCATCCAGCCGCATTGCATATAATCTGCAGCAGGTCAATTCTGACAAGCATTTGAACATCTTTAATAAATTGAGTAAGATTTCGAGGAACGTATGCGACGTCGGTGGTTGTGTACAATTGAATCCTCTGGGTTTTTAAGGATATTGTAAGTTTGCAAATTTACTTGTAAATTTATTTTTTTATCTTAGAGAAACATCTAATTTTGTAATGTATGCTAGATATAAAAAACAATGAAAAGAAAAATTGTTCTCTAGATGAGAAAAGACATCAATTTCATAATTCATAATGCAATTACATATAAGTTGACATGAATTTAGTTAATTAAATAAAATCTCAAAAATAAAATAGATCTCAAAAAATTATATTTAGTTAATATTTAGTTAATATTGTAAATTTCAAATGCATGTGTATGCAAAATGAAATTTCGAATTTTTGAGAAAGATAAGTGAAAAAAAAAATGTAGAAAGACATGACAAACTCTATTTTCCATAAAAATTATTTATGCGCATATAATTTCAAACAATAAACAAAACAAATAATAAATATGTAAGGTATAAAGCATAAAGTATATCATGTAAATATAAAATTATGTATTTTTAATATTCTCTTCATACCTTTACACGAAACGACGATTCCAAATAAATACTGATACAAATATTTATTTGAAGTTTGTTTTTTTTAGATACTGTTTATTCATATATATCCATCACTTTTGTTAAAATAATAAAAATAATCATTTAATATATAGATCACACGATGTATTAAGTCATTTTTTTACATAATATAAATTAAATGAAAAACTTTAAATGGGAGAAGTGTATCGTGTTACAGCATATATATCTTATACATTTAAAAATATTTATATATATATAT
>JBCEZV010000089.1:8707734-8755228 GCA_039654365.1 Cataglyphis livida
CGTATATACATTATATATATATATATATATATATGTGTGTGTGTGTGTGTGTGTGTGTGTGTGTGTGTGTGTGTCGCGTACGTGAAAGGGATATATGTTGCTATAGGGTGTACCAGAAATCGCACTTTTTGCTAGCTATAATTCACTGACCAGTTGAATTTTTTTGGTTTTGCTTTTAGCAAAAACCACATCTCACAATCGTATCAATTAGATACAATTATTATTTATCATTATCATATAATTGATTGTTCTAAATTAGATATTATAAAAAAGCAAAATACAACGTAAATGTATTGGACAGAGAGACTTCATTATTTATTAATATCATAAAATTTTGCATCTCCTCCTGTAATATCGAATCATTGATATATTGATTCGTAAATAGCACTGTCCTTAAACTCTTAAGTTCTAATACTTCCACTGATTTCTGTGATTTTTGCACACCTTATATACACACGAAGAGCATTTTTGTAGAATGAGACTCGCACAAGTGTCTTAATTACCCGGAACGGAGGCACGTTTTCCTTATTATATTAAGGTGGACGCGTATCCGGTGTGCAAATGCCATAAATGCAAAGTACGTACTAACTGTGAAAGAAAACGGCTTTGCAAAAATGTGCTTCTCTTTCCGTGGTGGTAGCTGGCTTTCCTCATTCATACACTAGACACGGATCTTCTCTATGTACACGTCTCGGTAAATCTACACGCACGAGTGCGCGTGTACGTCCTCATTGGAGACACGCTCCTCATGTTATACCTACTATTTGCACGTAAGAGGTTGAGATTTTGGAAACTATACCGCGCGTGCAATGTTAAATTGCGAGTAGTTTGATTTCAAAATGAAGAAAGACACTTAGAAATCGGAAATTCTTAAGACGATCATGATCTGACGGCATTTAACTGACTTGTTAGAGTGCAATAAACGAGAATTAACGGTCCAGTGACGCAGCTGCAATGCGGTTCGATCTGCTTTAATTCAATGAAGCCGCCTGTAATAGTGGGAAGAAAATTGGATTCGCATATCGCAACGTGCAAAAAATTGCACGCTGAGTCACGAGATATACGTAGTCGATAGCAAATCGTTTTCTGAAAGTTAAATTACTACCTCTGATATATGCGTGAGGCACACTTAAATTAAAATGTCTAGAAATTTATTGTTTCTACAGCATCGAAATTTTTATTAAAGAATGACAGGATTTAAATTAAACTTTGAAAATGTATTAATATTTATATATTCAGCATACACACACACATTTTAATTTTTACAAGAAATTCATTTTAATAAATTAAATAATTAAAAATGCAAATATAAAATGCATTAAATATAGCACTTCTTATTGCTTTGAAATTTTTATATCCGGGAATGGAGATTGGACTCTTGGATTGAATTGAAATTTTTCAATGAAAAAAAGAAAAAAGATTATATATATATATATATATATATATATATATATGTATATATAATGTATTTATAATATAATATATATATATATATATATAATATATATTATATTTTATATGTGTAATAAATAAAATTATATACATATGTATATATAACACATCACTCAATAAGTCCCCGGTCTGACACATATATGGCAACATTGTTGACAGACCCACGTGATTTCTAAAAAAAATTTGTTTTTCTTAGTTAGACCGGAGACTTATTGAGTGATGTGTTAGTTTAATATTGTCCTTCAAAAAAAAAAAAAATAATAATAATAAAACTATATATCTAGACAAATAAATGTAATTTTTTATAAATATAATATTTACAAAATTTGATAAATTCAATTTTTATTCTATCATAAGAATGTTAATTTAAAGCTGCTGCTATTTGAGTAGACATTTCTAATTGTTCGGACAATATTGATCGTGTGTAGGCTCAAAGATTTCTAAGACCAGCTAAAAAAGCGCAGTGCGAAGAAGCATTTGCTCTTCGATACAATGGAATACTTTGTGTCTAAAGCAAGGATAATGTGTACTCGGGGAAACTTCGTCAATTAGTGGCTCGTGGCCTAAATAATCGCGTTTCTATCTCATCAAGTTAGGAACGAATTACCTCGCCGGCAACCAAACTACGATACTCGACAGTTAGGAAGAGAAAAGGCCGGGATGTCGAAGGACGATGACGCGGCGTCACGCGAAGTCCGACGACAAGTTGGCGCTTTCTAGAGCAGGCAGGCGCAAAATCTCATCGGATAGATTTTACACGATTATGTAAATTTTTGACAACACTTCGGTAAAGTTGGCCGCGCCGCGAAACTAAATGTTCGGCGACCCTCATGGGACTGGACACATGCGGCCGAACCACTACTTATTATGCGCTTTTCCGTTAGCTTAGTCGTTACACATGCATATTGCATCCTAACGCTACAAGAAAGGGAAGGTTAACGTGATTTTAAACCGTGAGTTTGAAGCAGGATTTTAAAGTACGAACTTAAGGCAGTTAGTTTTAAACCGCGGATTTATTTTATTTGCGCAAAAGTTTAATCAATACATAAATATATTAATTAATATTGTTGATTATTATAAATTATAAATTATAAATTATAAATTTTTTCAAAATTTCCAAAACTTCTCTGAAATTTTCTTTTAATTTTATGCTAATTTATTTATATACAACACATTTATATACACACTACCCGTATCATAATTATAAAGTTAATATAAGAGATTTAGATAAAATAAATAAATTTAAGATAAACATCTCATACATATAAAATATTTGTTAATTTCAAACATTATAACTTTATTTATGCAAATTTAAAAAATTCTTTGAAAGACACACATCAAGTAGTTTCTTATTTCTCTTTCCAGCCCATTTATTAATTTATAGTAATAGAGTAAAAAAATGATAAAATATGTACTTCTTTTCAAGAGTGATTACAAGATACTTGCAGAGATTCTTGAGTCGTTACCATTATTTCTTTCCTCGGCATTTTTGTTATTTTTATTGTGCAGCTCTTTCTGACTCTGCAGTAAGCTTATTTCCTTCTCTTTCTTTCTCTCGAGAAGAGCTCTTTAAAGACCAAGTAATTAAAGAAAGGTTTTTGTAGTATCACTAAAGGAAGTGTCTCGTGTTACGAATAAGCAGACCTGTACTTTTACGAAAGTTCAAAGCCGACAAATGGTGCGTATTAAATATCAGCCGTTAATTCTCCATCTCGCCAAAATATCTTATATTGAGAAAGTGTATGTTTGCAAACATTAAATATTCTAAATAAGAAACTATTATTTTGTTATCTTAAACTAAAAATGTTATAGAGTTGATGAGCGATATAAGACATTAAATATGTTCAATTTTATTCATATTCATATTTGATTTGCAAAATGCTTGTGTTTACATTAGTGATCCAATGTTTTATGAATACCGGTTTCATTGTGATAAGAAAAAAAAAATATATTTTTGAAATTTTAATATTATAAGATAATAATTATATTTACATATTTACATTTATGATTGGAATGTTATTTGATAAGAATAAATATTTTATAAGATTATAATCAAAATATTTTATTCGATAAGACATAAAAATTTGAATATTTCTTTCAAGTTATATTGATGAATTAAACTAGTGTTAAACATCAATTAAACATAATAACAATTAAAGTGTTAACATATTAAAAAAAACATCGTAAATATTTTAATTTTTTCAAATTCAATAAAATTTAATCGTGTCAAATGCGAAGGACACATTGTTAAATACAAATTAAAGCGATGTTTTAATGTAGATGAATATGTACTGCTCATTTAATATGAGGAATACGTTATCTTGAGCCGAGAATTATACGTTCACGTTTAATACCGAATGTGCGGTCTAAATACGACTTTCAATCTTGATTTGGAGGCAGAGATGTGAAACGCGAAACAAGTCAAAGAGGCTCGTTTAAGACCTTAAGTGATGGCGAGGCATTTCACCGAGCCTTTGTGCGAACTTCTGGGACAACACGAACGACAACGGGGTCTACCGCGAGAATTCAGAGTTCACGGAATGTACCCAGCGAATGGCATGCATTAATTGTCCATTGTTTCCCCGCCATCCTAGAATGCACCTCGCGCTACCCGTATAAAGTTAGCCCTCCAACATTCGAAAAAATTAAATTTCTATACGTCATTTAATTGCAGTTATTGTCTGCATATATTTGACATTTTTTGTCTACACTCTTCTAAAAAAAAATAGTTATTAAAAAAAACTTGGGCAAGTTAACTTCGCACGGATCTTTGAGATTAGATATGTACTCATTATTATACGAGCGCTCAACTATATATATAAGACGAAAGAAGATTTGTATTACGCGTAGTAGATAGCATAAATCTCTATTAATAACATCGTTTAACGTTTTTTTTTTTTTTAAATCGCGTTCATAATTTCCGCGGCTCACTAATAATCGAAATACAATCAGCGTCTCACTTCAATACTTATAAGTATGGCGTCTTGGCAATCTAATTTGATTAATAAATATTATAATCATTTTTACGCATAGAAGTCTGTGTATAGACCTATTGTAGAATTCTCAAGTGCTTAAAATCAGACAAGAAGTGATAAAAAAATTTTCGGAATACAAGATGAACGTGGTGTCTCAGTTTGTTCTGAGCCATTTTGTTTGGTTTAATGATCAGAAATATTTATTTAATCTATCAAGAACTCTAGAATTATTAAAAATGAAGGCAGAATTCTCAAGAATTAATGAATTTCCACGAAATGAGATACTAGCTTTACGCACACCTTCATCGAATAATTCATCTGGGATAACATTGAATATTGTGTTAGTTGAAGTGTTTCCATGAGAATATTATCATGAGTAATCCAATTTCGACAATAATCACATGTACATCGATCGTACGTATATGTCAATTGTCATACTGATGATTATTGAGGATATATTGTTCATTGTAGCAATATTAATCCCCTCGATTATCTAATATTCACTGATGATTATACGATTATGTTCATAATGTGAGCATTTCAAAATTCCGCAATAATTACACGTGCAATAAGTACACCGTGTATCTTTTCTTTTTTTTTTTTTTTTCAACAAAGAAAGCGTAAATTTGCCTTTACGTAGTCTCGTAGCGTAGAAGACAGAGTTCGCCAATTTCCGGGTATTTCGTGTTGTAGAGATACGCCAGTCAGATGCGAGTGGTGCAGGCGCGCAAACTATTTATTCTTCGCGGTGTCTGCGGCGTAATAAAGCGAACGCGAGAACGCCGGCAGGAGTCCGCCGATGCGGAAAACGTGCGCCGCGCCGGAAGAAAGAAGGTTGGATAGGCATGAAAAGAGGCGCATGATCCCGCAACCGCAGCCGTATTATGGCCGCTTGTGCGTACGCGAAAATTGAAAATACTTTGCATAGCGCCGTGACTAACAATAAGAGAAGCTCCGCGTGACGATTTACGAAGCGTTAATATAGAAACGTGTCCCGAGTCCGGAATGCGTGTATTCTCGCCAACCGACTCCTAGTCGCAGAAATTTCACGTTCAACGCAGAATTGAGAGTGATCCTCAATGGGTGTCCATACTTGAAAGTTGTGCTTTCAAAGGGGAACAACCCTTTAGTGGACGCGGAATTGAGAGACCATTGACAGAAGTCTACTCGAAAGTTTTACCCTCCGAGAACAATTCCGATACCAGAAACACTGTTGAAATTTGTTTATCTCCACCGGCTTACTCTAACTTTGCGAAGTGGTATCGCATGAAATTATGTGAGAGAGACAGGGCTTCTAGGATTATAAAAACATTTATTTATATAGAGATATATAGAGAGATGGTTTTAAAAATATTGAAAAATAGAATTTTAATAAAAATTAACGAAATATTATTTATAAGACATATTAACAGACCATAAGATAGAAGTATCAATATGATGAATAAATTGCGAACGTACGATTATATATCGGAAGATTAATTTCGTAACATAAACTATGTTACTTTATGGAATGCGTGGAATCATGCGAGAGGATGATAAATTCTAAATTATACGATATACGCTGAGGTGTTTATTTTGCGATAAATAGTATAGCTTGGTATTTCATTTAATGGCTTAAAACAAAAGGAATTTTACGAGAGATGTTTTAATAGATATAAATTGGGTCGATAAATCGGAATTATATTATATAATTATAATATATTTTTTAAAGTTTTTATTATTATAACATTAAACATATATGTATATTTATATAACACATCACTCAATAAGTCTGCGGTCTAACTAAGAAAAACAAATTTTTTTTTAGAAATCACGTGGATCTGTCAACAATGTTGCCATATATGTGTCAGACCGGGGACTTATTGAGTGATGTGTTACCTTACATTTGACTAAGAATCTGTCAAAAAAATTTTTATTTTATTTATTTACATTATTAATATTTGTATATTATAATTTTATTATTGAACGAAAGACATCGATATCGACAATATATCGAAGTTATACATATAGTATTCTGTAGTGATAGCATTGATAGTTGGAATGAGAGGATAAGGAAGTCTCTTCTGAATGCGAGTGCGGTTTCGCGCGAAGACAATCTTGTCACACAAGTCGGTCGGTTATCTCGACACGGATTTCCAAAATAGTCGTAATTATAACGTTCTGGAGAACATGTTCGCTGATAGAGGGACACGGTAGGTATAGCAAGCAAACATGGCATATCCCAGCGATGATACCGGTATTAGATAGCGCGCTATATATGTGGCAGCGTTAGTTTAAATGTTCACGCCGGACAATTGACTCAGAAAATTATACGATGTAGAGAAAATATGGAATCTCCATGTATTAGTTGATGACTTCACAATTTTAATTTATACAATATAATACAGCATTGAATAAAACTATACTAAATAAATTATTTTACTTTTGGTTTAAAATCTACTAAACCGCAAAATGTCTTAAAGAAATTGAGTTTTCCAAACTTATTAGTGTAAATCATATAAATAAAGAGGACAAATGTGCAAAATAAATTAATCAAACATTATATATATAAATAACATGTTATATATATACAGAGTGTCTTAGACCACCCGTACACCCCTTTTCTTTTAAAAACTAAGTATTTTAGAGAAAAACGTTTTAAACAAAAATTGTACGGTTTTGAAGGGAACATAAGATGGTGTCATTGGTTTGTCCTTGGATAGCATCGTTAAGGTCAAGTCAAGGACACCTTTAATTTCTTAAATGGAATCCCTTATTTTTTATTGCATATTCTTATAGCTTATGTCGAGAGCTTTCCAAAACATTATAATGAAGTATTTTTTCATTAAGAATTTTTAGAGTTATTTTGTAACTTAATCTGACATATTTTAATATAAAATATAAAATATCTCGAAAATTATTTAGTGTTCCATAATTGTATGGTAATACTTTTATGTACAGAAGAATAAGATGAATCAAATGGTGTAAAGAAAAAATAAATAATTGTTATATAAAAATATATTGCAAATGATTGCATACTTTTTTTTAAAAACAATTATTTTCTGTACACCATTTGATTTTTATTATTCTGTACATAATATAATACTTTTATTATTCTGTACATAAAAGTATTACAATACAATTATCAAACACTAAATAATTTTCGAGATATTTTATATTAAAATATGTCAGATTAAGATACAAAATAACTTAAAAAGTTCTTAATGAAAAAACACTTTATTATAGTGTTTTGAAAAGCTTTCGAGATAAGCTACAAGAATATGCAATAAAAATTGGGGGTTTCCATTTAAGAAATTAAAGGTGTCTTTGACTTGATCTTAATGATGTCATCCAAAGTCAAACCAATGACCCCATCTTATGTTCCTTTCAAAACCATACAATTTTTGTTGAAAACGTTTTTCTCTAAAATGCTTAGTTTTTGGAAGAAAAGGGATGTACGGGTGATCTAGAACACCCTGTATATATAAAATAATGATAGAATGGTCAGTATGACTGACCAAATCTTGGCTATACTACTTATTTTAATCTTTACCACAGTAGTATATTTTCTTTCTTCTCAAATTTACATTCGCAGTAAAGCATAAAATTTATGAATAATAATATCAGAATCGTTATTAAAGTTCCGTTTTGATTTAGAGCAGTTCAAAAAAATAAAATGTAATTATTCACGTAATATTTACGGGAAAATAATCTTGCTTACATTTACTTGATATCTGTATTCTATAACAGTACTAAATAATATTTAAAAAAATATAAAAATGTTAAATAATAAAAAATATAAAAATATTTAATAATATAAAAAAAAAAAAAATTAAATTAAAGAGAAAAAATTAAATTCTACTTTTTTGAAATTCAATTCCTTATATATATATATATATAATTTTTAATTCAAAAAATTATCACATATTTTTTATCGATGCTTATCGAAATATTCGAATATCAGAGATCAATCTCAAGTAAAGTGTTCGAAATGTTATAGATATCTGATTACACACAGATTGAAACAAAAACATTGGGGTCGCCCGCCTGCTCGACGCGCTCCAACGCGACCTCAATGTATCTCACCCACCCGCGCATTGACCTACCCTAACTCAGCGTTGCACCATTGAGATGTTGCTCAGCTGCAGCCGCGTACCTCGAAGGGCTGTGCGTTACGTCATGCTCACAGTCGACCGTAGTTGGCACGCGGCTTCGCCCTACGCAGACACACTCGAGTTTGATTTATGTACCCTATGGCGTTCAAGCGGATAGTATTCGCCGACGCAAGCGCCGGCGGATTTCTAAGGATTCTCCTTAGAAATTTTAAGATTTAAAAAAAGAAAGATTTTTCTGAAAAAGAAATAAACTATATGTTTTTCTATTTTTTTTTGTTCTATATATATTTAATCTATTTATATGTATTTAGTTTTATTTACTACTAGAGTGTCTGTCATTAGTAACGTTTTTAAAATTGACGTAACTAGACTTTGTATATATTTGTGTCACTTTAATAGATATAAATATATTAAATATATATTTAGATGTAAATTTTTTCATGTTTTTTCAAATGTATTATGCCATGTTCTTTCGTTTTTAAAAATTTTTCTACATTTATTAATCTAAGCACTTTTGTAAAAAGAAATTCTAGTTTTATTTTCATAAACTTTATACACAAAAAACTATTATATATTAAATAATTAATACTTATATTTTTATCTGCTTATCTATTATACCTATTGTTTTATTTTTTTAAATTAATAAATTATAAGTACAATTTTAATATTTAATAAAAGAAAACAATCAATAAAAAAATTATATTTTTCTTAATAATAGCAACAAGATATTTTTGAAATATAGTAGATAAAATTATCAATTTTTCTAGTTTGAGTTAAAATTGTCTTAAAAAATATAAAAAATATTTTCACAAAAAGAATAAAAATCTGATACTACTCGTGTTATTTATTTTAAAAAGGAAAATATTTCTATTTTAATTTTCTTTTAATAAGATATAGAAAACAAACTTTTTTTCCATTTACATTACATAAAAAAAATGTAATATTTATTTAATTTGATAATAAACTATTTCAATTCCTGGTATACATATATATATAACGTTAATTTAATTTTATTCTATTCTCTTCATACATATATACATAATATTTACAGAAATGCAATCGCACTTTATTCTTTTTTCCCTACGTGTTGATGCCCATCGGCAGAATTCCCCAAAAATAACCAATCTCTTCTATTTTTTTTCTGTGCGAAGCATCGACCGGAAGCAAAAATGCTGACGTGTCGACGCCGAAAAATTGATTTCAGATGACATCTATGAATGGCAGTGTCATATCATGTCGAACGTTTAATATACACGAAATCTCCAAATAGTATGTTATGTAATAGAAAATATTTATTTTTCAAATAATTTTTATTTAAAATTTTCCTTCTTAAACATTTCATTTTGATATAAATAATTATATTTTTAATATTAAATTTAGCATTAAAAATCCACTTTAAATCCATAAATCTGTCATTAAAAAAGAAAATCTAAAAATAAATTAAAACTAAAAACTTTTATTAAAGTATCTCATATATTATAAATAAAACTACTACATATTGATGTATATGTATGTTGTAAAAACTTAGTATTTTAAAACATTATTGTAGATGCAAATTTCTTTTTCTATTTTTTTTATTTTAATTAAATAAATATGACATATTGAAACATGACATATTGAACATCATAACAGAGTTACATTTAAATATTAATTTATTATAAATAAATATTTGTCTCAGAATTTTACTTGATACATTGCCATCAAAGCAAACATTATATAAAAAACATTATTTAAAAAATTAGATATATTTAAGCGTTTTTTTTATTTATGCATTTCTTTACGCGTCTTCGCGCATGCAAATTCATACTCATCAATTAAAAAAATAATTATACTGCTATTATTTGCTTATTTTAATTAATTCACGCTAAAAATATTGATATTTTTTCTTAAAAATTTTATGTTAAAAATATATTCGTAGATTGTACTTAAAAAAATATATATTGAATTTGTCAAAAATTTTTATATACATATAATTAATATAAATAAGGAAAAGAATGATTAACATGTACATTAGTTGTTTCAAAAGTTATTTTTAAAAATTGGATTTTATTTAAACATATTTCTCTTATTAGTGAATTTTTGACAATCTTATAATTTTAGATTTTATTGTATTTATATGCTAAATATGTTCAATATTGTTCTTACACATATTTTCCAAAGAACTATGGCTTTTATTTAATTACATCAAATTTTGTGTATACAAAAATGTAATAAACATTGCAAATATCATAAAATAAAATAAAATCATACGTGTTATGTTTACTTAATAAAAAGTCTAAATTTTTTGCGTAAATTTTCAGATAAATGAGAGTGGCGAAATTGATATAATAATTTCTTAAACATCAGTTGTAAAAGTTTAACAAAATAAAATGTTGCTGTCATAAACTATATTAAGAGTAAAAAGCAAAAAAAATCTTGCAAAGATATATAGAAATATCTTATAATTAAAGAATATATTTATACATGGAAAATAGAGCAACTAGTATGTACTTACTAATCTAAAATTTAGATGCAATAATCTCAATTGCAAGTTCGTCGACACATAAATCTTAATCTCTCAGTTCTATGTTTTGTGCAAAAGGCTCTAAATTCTAACGTCTCGACCGTTTTCATTTTCAACTCTTAGTCCTTACCCTTCGACCTTCAACTTTTAACCTTCAATTTTCATTAATACTCCATGAATATTATTGCAGCTAACAAACAAATTTTACATGAGTTTTCTCTTTGTCTATAAAAAGTCTTCTGCATTAATATAAATCAAATCGGTTCTGACAATGTGTATGAATAATCAAAACTGTAACTCGCGAAAGATTATGTTGGGCGAAAAAGCTGGTGCGCCGCAAAAGCTCCATGCTAAGCTAAGTTTCCCTCTCGCATCAATGACACGTACACAGAAGGGGTAGGCGTGGCACTCTGCGTCGGATGCTCGCGCGTGCACCGGACGCAAAGGGATGAGATGGAGTACGAGCAAGAGGGTGAATATACGTGCGTGCGGAATCCGCGTGAGACGAAGATAGAGACGAGGACGGAGTTATTTCGCGAGATGAAAGAAAACGGACTACGCATGCGAGTGAGACGAGGACGACAAATAAAGAAGAAGCGAGAAGCAATGAGAGAGAGAGAGAGAGAGAGAGAGAGAGAGAGAGAGAGAGAGAGAGAGAGAGAGAGAGAGAGAGAGAGAACGAGAAGGATTGAAACCGGGCCGGGGGTGAAATAGCGGGTAAAGGAAAGCTGCGAGGAACGTTTCTTCCTTATCTCATCAATGCGAATGAGAAAGATAGGGAACGTGCGCCGCGAAAGAGAGAGGGAGCGTAGAGGTGGAAGTGAGAGACGGATAGAGAAAGATGGAGATACAGGGCGCAAGACCGCGCGACGCTTTCAGTCACCGCCCGATCCTCGGCGCGCACGGTTTCGGAGCGGGTGTTTCTCTGTCGCGGAAATATAATCGGCGATTTAAATGGAGGTCTTTCGTGGAATGATAGTCGGCGTGATCGACATGCCGAGTGCACACGTTTAAAGAAAGTAGAGTGGCACAAAATCGAGAGGAGTTAAAAAAAAAAAAAAAAAAAAAAGAAGAGTACGCGAGTATACTGCGATATCGAGACTTCGACTATAAAATTGATTTTGATAAAAAATGCGAGTTATAAAATTTAAAAAAAAAAGCTTTAAAACGTGACTCTAGATATCGCGATTATGCATGAATAAAAATCGCGTTCAAACGCGAAATAAATCGGGACCAATCGATATGGAAATGGAAATACTCGTTATTTAAGGCGCAAGAATTTTTCGTGATTTTTTACTTACTTAGATTTTAGCTATCTCTAATCAAGACAGAGTATCGATTAGTCGGAGACTTGCATCGATCATGTAGTTGCGAGGCGGTGTCTCAATGATGAGAAACTGAATCCGGAATTGCGGATGGTGTTTTAGAATTAAGTGGTGGCGAGAAACGACTTTTTTCTAACCGGTGATTTTAAATTATTCGAAAACTTTTAGTGTATACATAGAAGTGTAAGGTGAACACGAATAAACGACCATCCTCCACGGATTCATCTCACGAGATGAGGGCTCTCAAACACTCCTGTCAGACTAAACCGAATTAGGTGAGTAAAATTCAAAAGCCCTTTCACATCTACTGTCAGTAAATGAATTTTTTGACACGACAAGAAAGTGTACTTGTATTTGAACGTTTTTTAACGTATTTTTATTGAAATTTTAATCTAACTCAAGATGTATTAGAGTAGATGAGTACGTAGAAAATAATTAAAATATTGTATATATATTTTATAAATATAATTCAAATAAGAGAATTTCTGATCAATCTAAAATAAAAAATAATGCACACATATCTGATATTCATAATTAAAAATTTAAATTACACACATACATTACACTCTTCATAGTGGCATAATATATCTTTGTAAATTTACATTTACAATTTACTCTCTAATATTACATTTGTATAATTAGTAATACAAAATTCATACAAATACTACTTTTGTCCGCGGTCTCTGTAGTAACATTTAATTAACTCTTTAAATTTGAACAGTACTTCTGCTCGACCCTGTATTAATATCATTACAATAACTTTATATTATCATAGTTACAATTATTAATACATAACTATAATTTAGGAATTATTAATTAGAAATTATCTGCCCTCCCATTAATATAAAAGAAATATTTTTTTATGATGTCATAAAATATAAGTAAAATGTATTCAAGTGTCACATCAGTTTAATCCTTAACAAGATACATAGAGTTTTTAGATCTCAATGTTTGAAGTGCCTTTTAATTTTCATCTATAAAAAATAAATATAGATATTAATTTCAATGCAATAATTTTTCCTTTATTCTTTCGGTTGGCAGATATCTTATTGTTAGATAATAAATAAAAATTATCATTATATATAAAAAAAATTATAAAAAAATATAAAACGTCTCTCATCAAAATTATTGCAATTTTTTTCTACATATTATCAGTTAAAAATTAATATTTCTTAAGAAATTACCTATTTTTTAAACTTATAGTGCTTATCTCGATTTGGCTTATCGGCTTGTATTATTTTCAGTGCTTAAATTATTATTCATAATTTTTTTGTCAGAAAATTTGCATTTCATTTCGATCCAAGAGAATAGACGGTAATATATAATTCTCTTAAATTTTCGAGGTCATTGCACACAAGGAATGATCGTTATGAATAATATGACGCTAAGAGAGATTGCGGTACAGTTTCGTATCGATATTGACGACGAATTATATTCGGTTTTGTGTTTCCGCGACTGATTTATAGGCATGGCTAGCCGCGGAATAAACAGACAAACGCGAATGGGGTGTTCTAAAAGTAGCAATCCGCCGCGCCGACCGACCGACGAATAAGAAAATGTTATTTCGCTAATGGAAAGTCGGATCCGCAAATCGGCGGCATCGCGGCGTTCGTTCGCTTCTTTGTCTTTTGGGCTCCGTACTCCGGCTTTTCAATTTAAAACGACTTTCAAGAGGAACGAGGAGAAGGGTCGTTCGATCGATATCGAGCGGGCCAAATGGCACTGGTAAATTGGAATTGTTACCGATAACGACATTGTCAGAGTCAGTCGTGGTCGCATGTCCTTAGAAATCATTCCGCATATAATTCAAGTATAACTTTTACGAGAATACAAATCTTGTAGTAATGAACGAGAAAATCAGTTTCTCGATCGCGCGCTGGATGTTGGAAATCTCGAAGACTTCAAAAATATATAATAAATTTTTGTTTTCTTCTCTCTATATGTATCAAGTCAATTTTTATAAAAGTTGGATAATTTTTATACAACAAGTACCAAATTTTTTTATATATAATATGTATAAAATCGAGGCTTGTCTTATATTTCATATAAAAAAATATTTTCTGTAATATGAGAATAATATATATAATTGCAAGACACACAATAATATAATCCTTAATATATTTAATGAATTAATCGTTAAACTTGAATTTATATTCTTTTAATAAAATAATAATATTATTTTATAAATAAAATTATATTTTTGTAAAAACAAGCGTATTCGTATATACATAATCATGCATGCACATTATAGAAACGTACAAGGAATAATAAAATAGAAATACTTTGTTTCTTCATCGAAATATGAATAATGTCCATTTTATGTTATTTGCCTGCTTAAAAAAATATTAAGATTGCCAAAGTTAAGATTATAGAGTTTGTCTCTTTTATAAAAGCCATATTGTATAAAACTTATATAAAAGCCATATTGTATAAAAGTTCTGTCTCCGTCTCTCTCTATCTCAGCCGGCCATACACATGACTGATTTTTAATTAGCCGATTGAAGCTGAATCAGTCGCGAAGTTCGCAGCAGCGCAAAGGCAAACTCGTAAATCCTATATCATTATTACGGCATTTGTTAGAAACTTCCAGTTCTGTCTTTGACGTCGCCGAGTTACCGTGCGCGCTTCCAGTTTCGTCATATCGCACGGTTGATTCAGTGCACTGATCGCGCAGTTCGCTGTTATGGCAGCCGTAACGTCGCTTATTGCGAAAAGTTATGACTTTGCCGCACGAAGATGCACATATATTGTATGCAGATGTAGCGCAAAGTGAGAATAGAGAATTTTCATAAATTCTGATTAACATGCGATAAAGCACACCATCTAAGATTATACACACTCGGAGCAATGATGCGTCTAAGTGCGGAAACAGTTAAGCTTGTCAAAAAGTTATAACTTAAATTGTTCAATGTTGTGATTTGCGCGTAATATGTGCTTACAATTAGCTTTATAAATTACGTAGAAACGGATATAGAATTTTGTCTAGCTTGACTGATTGAATTATTCGATCTTTCAAAAAATGTCATCGTTTTCTCTGATAATTGCGAAAATAAATACATAATTGAATAATAAAATTTGATTATTTATTTTAACCTCGAGATTAAAAAAAAAAACTTGCTAAGATGCTTTTAATATAAAATATAAAAAAATGTAACAAATAAAATAGTCTCTCTTTTAAAATTTCTCTCTTAAAAACTTTATTTCTATTACATTAAGTTTATTGGATACAGTTATTCAAATTTCAGAAATCAAAAGATTTGCTGATTTAAAATATCGATAGATAAGCATAAGAGATACGGAAGAAAAAGGATCAATTCGCGCATTTATTCTCTCAGCAGGTATTGCGTTTTAATAAGATTAATCACGACTGTGGCGGCAAATATCGCGACGTCGGATTCGTTACTTTATTTAATGAGAATATCTATTCACAGCAGCGATAGCAGATATTTCGATATACTGGCGGAATAATGGAATCGAGTCTTTAATTAAGTAGAATTGGTGGCACTGAACGCTCGCGTGAATTATTGATATGCTCGAGAACTCTCGCGCAAAACATTTGTCCGTCTCGATGCGTTCTCATTCGCTTAACGCTTCATGAGCTATAAAGAAGAGAACTTAATTATGTAGTTGAAACGAGAAGTGTTAACATTCGTTAGTATCATCGGATAAAAACTTATGGCGACTCGAGCGAAAAGAAAATGAATTGCTCATTTCGCGTATGTTTGAATTTAACTTCTAATTAATTGCCAAGAGTTAAATGTCTCTATAAGTTAGGATTTACAAATGTAGAACACTGAATATATATTGTATGATTTCCATTTGAATAAACAATTCATTGTACGATGTGGATTTGCGCCCATACATCCGATTTAATGAGATTCTTTAATAATTTTAAAATTGATTTTTCCTTGTAAACAAAAACGTCGATGTTATCGAATAGATAATTTATGTAATTATTTGTATGGCTTCATAAACCGCTTTGTATATTACAAAATGATCGATTACGCAATATGAGATATCCCGTAAAAGTAATATAGGAAAATAATTGGTTTTGCATAAATGCACGATATTTTATCATCAAGAAGTCATGCATAATATTTCAATCATTTTAACATTATAAAATGTAACAGTATGAAAAGTTGAAAATATCGTTCATTTAAAATTGTTTATTAATAAACTTTTTCTATATTACCCATGTGTCACGTTATCGCCATCATGTCGACAGCATTTACACATGACCGTGATATAAATCAGTCAAATCGCGGACTATTATTTTTCTAACACATCGCTCGTACCACGAATGACATTGATCGCTAGACGTGCTTTGCTTGACAATTTCTAGCTGTGGCCTCGCGATAGTGCTCCGATGTAGAATATGAAACGTTGACATTTATGAAAACAAACACATCCGGCCATTGCTTCGACGAGAAATCATTTAGATTCGTAAAAATTATTCCGGAGAAATTAGAATAAAAAAGGCCGCGCTTAAGCAACGCCTTAATCGATGCGAAACGATCTCATTTAATTTATTAGAACGGTCGATTATAATTTTAGTATCTTTGTTGATTTAATTTATTCTTATTTATAAGTATACATAAATATGTATATATATGTATAAATAAATATTATTATTGTCAGAATTTGTTTTATAGTGATTATGATGATCCACTTTTATTTTTGTATGATTAATTTTGTGTATGTGTGTGTGAAATAAAAATTTATATTTTGATATTTCAATTTTTAGCTGTTTTTCTCTTTAGATGTACATATCTGTTTCACTAAAAATTTCTATTCTAAATTTGAGTAAGTAAGAAAAGTAGATCAATTGCTATAGGAAAAGAAACTGCATCAATTACCATTAAATCGAAGGAACATTTCACACCATTCCAAGAATTACAAATTTTTAATCGGAATCATATAAATTAAAAAAGTTACAGTTAATGCTAAAAAAATTTTAGCCTTTATATTTAATTTAAAAAATAATAAACAGTAATCATTAATCAAGCGAATGATACATCACTTCTAATACATCAAATGCTTTAAACAGATAAATAGATAATAATATACATTCTTTAATTTCTCTCTCATAAGAATTTAATATTTTAAATAAATTTTATTTTAACAGAATTTTAATTTAATGCTTAATTAAAAAAAAGTTATTTTATTATTACTTGAAACTTGTATTAAAATTTAAAAACTTCCGATAAGTGACTCGATTTATCGATAGTTTAGCTAAAAAAAATCAACTTTAAATTCATCTAGAAATTTATCATTAAAATTTGAATTATTGATTCTTAATAACTCATATACAAATGTAATAGATTAAGATATTTATCACAGTACCTCTATTGGGCAAATAACGTGGTAATCATTTTCGATGTGAAATATTTGTCGCATAGGAATAGAAGTTTAGAACAATATTGAAGTCTGCATATATCATATTTGGATGATTTGTCGTTATGTGCGCGTGCATTCTCGAGAAAACAGAGGATTCGTATTATCTGGGATAATTTGTAGCTCTATGAATTATAGGTAAATCTATGCCCGATAGATTATAGGTAAATCTATGCCCGATAGATTATGCATCGTGGCGCAGTGGCATAAAACTTGCGAGAATATAATTTTCGATCGAACATTCGCCCAGACTACGCACATTAATTATTACGCTGTAATTTTATCGCGTGCATTCCTATAACACGCGCACAATGCGACGCGCCTATTATTGTTCCATTAACGATGCGATGGCGATCCACTACACATGCGAAATAGATACCTAATTTAGAGCTATTTATCATCGCAAAGGAAAAGTGGATAGGTGCTGCTACTATGCACGTAATATCGCGTATGAACAGCTGATTCACTCATTGTCAATCACATGAGAACGCGAGTCACGACAACGCTACAATGAACAGCTGATTCGCTGTCACACGAGGCGTGCGATTGTTGATGTTTATTAATCGCATTTTACACGTTATGATTATTTGTTTTTCTCGCATGAGATACTATAAATATCGCAATCACCGAAAAATTACCGGCAGGAAATTGTTCACGCAATAAAAAGCATTTGTAATTATAAACTAACAACATGCTAATAACATAAATTAATAATGTTTTATCACAGTATAAAGGTACATATATTGTATCATGAAAAATTATGTTTCAAAAATTGAATATTAAATGATTGTGAAAAAAATTATACGGTGAAAAAGATTCAATCTAGTTTGAAAAAAAAATCAATTTTAGATTTATTTAAAAAATTAGATAAATTCCCCCATATATTATATTATAGGTTACGCCAAACATAAAGCCACGACTATATTATCAAATTTTTATGATGAATTAGTTCAATCAACTGAGAATAATAATGAATAATTATCAACAAGCATATTGCGATATAATATTGTTAGAGCATTTTATATAAACACTTCACACTTTGTGTAGCATTGTTTAAGATAAATGAATATTATAAAGTAAATATGCAAATAATATCTTCACGAGATTTATTCTCTCTCTTTCGCTTTTTCATTTTACGATAGTTTTATTTGTTTGTCAAATATCTTACTTCTTCTCATATAATATCTTCGCAAAATTTGTTTGTAATTTTCATTTTAATTGCATTCTTCAAATGTCTTGTTTACTCATATCATTTCATTATTGAAAACGTAAAATCTTCTATTCTAATTTAATCGACAAATATTCTCGTACGATATGTTTAATTAAATTGTATTAATCTTTGGTAAATCAATCATTTCTCATTTTTTAAATGTACCTTAAAAATGGACGTTTCTCGTGAGACGTGTCGACATCATTTCCACGTGGAAATTGAAAATCGGTTAAATGAGATAATGAGCCGCAATATTCACTTGATCGCGCGTAACTCGGTTAGAGCCCCATATAAATAGGGTCGACGTGCGCAATTTAATTAGTAATTAATTCAACGAAGGAAATAACATCGTTGCAACAAGTGATGTTTGCGAGTAATTAAACTGATATTCTCTTGACGTTGAAGGAATAATTTTTATCATTTGATTCGCGGCTTTCGGAAAAAAATGAAACATTTTCACAGAAATTATTAATCGTGTAGCGCTAGTTTTAAATCGCCATCATATATTACACTATGACTTCAACATTACATCACCTTCTACATATATTTTACATCAATATTACAGTCATAATTAGGTGAAAGTAAATAGTTATTCAAACTACGTGTATATATACGCGTAATATATATATATATATATATATATATAGGTCTCTTTTTTAAATTACCATTAAAAAGTTTTCAGTTGTATTACATACTATATTGCAATAAATTCTCTTGAAAGAGTAGAGCTGTACGTATTTTAAAAAATTATTTGCTTGCTTAAATCTAAATTAGAATAAGAAATTTGTACATACATATATCTATATGTGTGTATGTGTGTGTGTGTGTACATATATATCATGAGAAAAGGTGGAGATTTTCTGAAAATATCAACAAAACAGAATAAAAATACACACTGAAAAGTATAATTTAATATATATAAATATATATGTATATGTATAAAGAAAAAAAAATGAACGGTTAAGATTCCTCGCGTAATATCTCAGTTGCCGTTTTCGCAACACGTTGCATTATTCTTGTACATGTAATATAAATTAGCATGCCTTCTCTCCCTCTTCTCGTTTCTCAATGAAACTATAATTTATAATTGAAGTCTTCTTTTTTAATTTTCCGTTTCATTCGATCGATGAATAAGCGATGATAAAACTCGTTATTACAATGTATATACAGAAATTAGTGTTCCGGAACGAAACTGAGGCACTTTACTAGCGTACTTCCAAGCATCGCGTTGACAAGGTTGCGTCATTGCTTTCGCTCCGGATCCTATATACATTGTATAATATATAAAACATAAGCTCTTCGGTAATTTCACAAATGATGACTGGCATCGTTCGATTCGCAATAAATTTTAAACATGATTCAACAGAACTGATCAATCACAGTTGGTTTTCTCTTTTTCTTGCAATTTATATCAGACGTACTGAAGTAAATAGACAAAATGCTTGCTCATAATAGGACATTCAAGCTCGCAAGGCACAACAGGTTGCATCGTATATACCGAATATCACCATATATATGATATTCGGAATATGCAAGAGCTTGAGTAACGTCAGACATCGATAATTGCACAAATACAATATGTAAAAATGAATAGAGTATATATCATCAATAAAAAAAGAAAAAGAGAGATATAAGACAAGTGGAGTAACGCGTGATATAAATAAAAATTTTTTATTGCGGTGATTAAACTCTCCGTATCGCTCAATACTTCCGGCGAATATCTCGGCGGTATCAAGCTCAATGGCGATATAGAAACTCTTCTCTTGCGAGATATATTAAAAGTATCAAAAAACTGTTTAACAGACTAGCAAGTATAATCTTCTATTGCCAAGTGTTCCTTAATCCTTTCGAGACGGCATTCGGCTGTATTATATAGTTGACAATTTTTATCATTGTCTTTTTTAGCAAGCTATTGAATTTCAATAGCTAATCGAGCTGTTCCCCAATGAAATTTCAAATCTTAAGACAATTATAAAAAAAATTTGAGCGCGAAAGTATTTAGTCTCTCAGCAACGTGGAATCTTGAAAGGATTAAAGTTCTGAATCTCGATGTATCCCTATCGGGAACGATTAAAGAATCTCTTCCCGATCTCTCGAACTTTTGCGTTATTAGGTATCGTCATTGTCGATTCGGATCACTCTTCCGTCTCGGGTTTCTTGTCGGTCGTTCCTTTCGCATTGGTACTCTTCGTCTTTCGCTTGGGCGGAACAGGCACGTCGGAGGTGGCAGAGACAGTGGCGCTAGCTGGCGACGACGGCGGCGGCGGTGTCTCTGGTACACTCGTGTCGGTTTCTAGAGTCTGTCCGGTCTTCGCGCCGATCTTCTTCGTGACTTTCACGGTCTTCTTCGGCTTGCTTTGGGAACCGTCCGCGGCGGTTGCGCCCTCCGCCGTGATCGATGGAGTCGCCTCCTCGGGTTTCGTCTTCGGTTTCTTCACCACCTTCTTCACCGTCTTCTTCGCCGCCTTTTTATCCGCACCTTCTCCATTCGCAGCGTCCAGCGAATCGGACTTCTTCAGGCTCTTCTTCCCAGCTTGCTTTTCCTCCGCCTCCTGCGTACTTTCTACTGATGGACTGGTCGGCGGTGTAGCCTCGATCACCGTCGGCGTCGACGGGATATTGAACACTCCCGCTTCAGTAGATTCTTCCGTTGAACTTGACTCGGCAATTTCTGATGTCTCTGGAATTTCGCTAGACGACTTCGTTATTACTGCTGCTTCCGTTATCTCGGTTTGCTTAATTTGTTCGGCAGGTTCTGCCGTTTCTGCTTTTACAATCTGTTCTGCGGATGTTGCTTCTGCCGTTTCCATCTTTGTAGTTTGCGTTAGAGACTTTGCTTCCGGTGCTTCTATTGTTCTCTCAACCTCCGTGGATTCCGTTAATTTTTCCACCTTTGCAGATGATATTTCTGATGGAGACACCACGCTACTGACGGTCTCTACCTTCTCTACCGATGCTTCTGATGGTACGTCTTTTGTGATAAATAAATCATTCGCGGATTCTTTTGCCTTCTGAGCAGAAGTGTCAGCACTTTCTGATAAATTGGCATCTACAGATGCGATATCATCGCGTTTCTCACAAACCGATCCGTTCAATTGAACTGGTTCCTCTGTGATCGATGCGGGAGCGATATCCGTGGACTCGTGCACAGCCGTGACCGTCGTAGCGATTGCTTGATCCCGCATGGCTACAGCCGCGTCTGACATGGACTCTTTGGGTTCCGTCTGAAGAACCGATTCCGCTACCTGGATAGGCACGGGACTGACGGTGGAAATCTCAGAAGCCGCCAGTAATACCTCTGCGTGCTGCTCACCCGGATCTATCGTGAGAGGTTGCGTTAGATCGGATTCGATAACAGATTTCGTGGTTTCTTGTAGCGACGTTTCGCTCGTTATAGAAGAAGCAATGATGTTCTGTGGACTATCTACGCTAATTGCAGTAGTTTTAAGCTCCGTTGCATCTTGCGCAGAAGCTGGAGTTTCTAGTTTCGTCTCAGTAGGCGTTGTTGCGCTCTCAGTTTGCGTAACAGGCGTAGTTACATCTTTCTTGCAAGAGGCATCTACCAAGAGACACGTTGATGTTTGTGAATCAACTTGCTGCGTTTCGATAGGAAGACTTTCGCTTTTGTCTTCAGACGCCGATTCTTGAGCAGAAGACAATTCAGTACTTGTTTCGCATAATTTTTTGTCTGTTGGTTTTGCGCTTTCTATCACAGCTGGTTGTATCAGCTCGCTTGACACCTTTATTGCAGAAGTTTGTACCGTGATACTTTTTTCGGATGATAATGCGGATGCTTTCTGCTCAGAGGATTGCGCGATGGTGACGCTTTCATCGCTGATCTCACACGTAGTTTGCGCCGCCGAAAGCTTCTCCTCAGAAGCTTCGCATACTAGAGATTGCGTTGGATCCTTGTCCGCCTCAACTGGATGAAGGGAGAAGAAAACATGACAGATATATAAATAGACAAATATTTATAAAAATATACACTGAAAACTATTCTAATAAAAAATTGCAAAGAAATCGTGCAAAAATTCTACGATAAATATTATTTCTTATTCATTTGAATAAGAATAAAAATATCGATTAATGCAAGAAACAACGACATTCTCGTATTTACAGATAGTTACATTTTGTAACTTTAGGCAAGATAGACAGTGACGATCATGATTCTATTCTCATGTATTAAAGTGCGCCACGAATTTGAACAGTGCAATGTGCTCAAGTGAGAATATGAACTATGAAGAAATGAATGCATTGATAATAATACATATTTAACAATATGTGATTTTTAACATACATGTGAAACATATAAATAATGCTCATGTGCTCGTTATTAATGTAAAGCTTACAAAAGCGTAATCGATGTAGCTTAATATCTTGCATATGTAATGCATGACAAGCATATAAATGAAAATTATTTTACAGCAAGTTAAAAAAGCAATGTTCCAAAAAATGTTTAATTAGTAAACAACTGAAATAGATAATTTATAAAATATGCATGCTATTATGTTTTTCAATTGTGTTCATATACAAAAGCGTTAAATATTTTCCAAGTATTTGTATTAAATTATATCTCACACATTTTGTTCATATATACATTTAATTTTATAATCTATAACAAAATTTAAAATTGTGTTGCAAATGCAAACAATTAATGCTAATTTAAAAATATGATAGTTATAAAGTTCTTCATATTATATAAAAATGAGATAAAATTCAATATATAGAAATAAAGAAATAATTGCGTTTATACATTTTATGAGATTTGGTATGATATATAATTTTGGAAGTCATAATCTTATATAATTTTGTCATTTGAAGGATAAAGAAAAAAAAAGTAGTGATAAGATGATGTTTTGTGTGAGCGCATAAAATATTTACCCCATTAAAGCAAAACGACAATACAAGACGCAGCAATGCTATGGCGCCAGGATCTGTTAGTTGCTGTCCTCTGTTCCTGTTTCAAACACTCAAACTAGATCAATTGTATTAACAAGAGATATCGTTTTTTTTTTATATCTTCGGAATATCGCAAAAAAATAAATATCGCGTCCCAATATAAGCATCTCGATTTTACAATCGTTTCCTCGCTTGACACAACGTCTTCAATTCGAAACTGTGAAAGTGAATACCGCATGCTGTATTAAGTGAAACGAAAAAAACAAACAAAAACGCAAAGCATCTCGAGGAAACAGTTAATGGCTTTTTGCATTGTGAGAGCACATTGAATTATTTTAAATATCTCGCAAATCTCTTATGATTTTAACAATTCATGAAAAGTGCTCGTCGAGCCAAGTGTCGTTATCTCAATTTCTAGTGTGTGAACAAAATATTTTTTAATTTAAAATACATGAGATTACCTGTGTAATTCGGATTCATAAATGCGCTTGAAATATTTGTTACGATCTTATTTAAAATACGTATTTTCTCAATTACATATACAAGAGAGAAAGACGTACCAACTGGTTTAATCACTTCGACATCTATAGGTTCAACAGTCTTTAGCTCAGCAGGCTCATCAGTAGCGTCAACAGTAGTGGCGCTTTCCTTTGGTTCAGCAATTTCCTATAAATTTTGTCACGTGATATGAATTATTCATCATCAGATCTCGATCTTAGCTTACGCAACTTTTGCGGAATCTAATTACTTGCTTATTGATTTTAATAATTACGACTCAGATAACTTTCAGACTTTGCTAATTCCAATATGACATTTAATATAAAGCTACCTCTTTAGGTGGAGATGGTTGACGTTGCGGCGAAAGAGAAAGTGTCTCGCAGATCTTCTTCCATATATTGTCGAAGCTGTCGCGACCCATGTAGTCAATCTGTCCTTGCTCCCAGCTCTGCTTCCTCATATGCTCCTCCAAGGCTACTTGCTCCGCGCTCCTCGCTTCGCCCAACGTTATCTGAGCCAAGGCACCGGCGATACCCATCTATGCAATTAAAACAAATATTCCTTCTTCTTAAACTAGTCGTGATACCGAGGAGAATTAGCTAATGAAAAAATGACGTGAAGGCTACGATAAACATACGAACATATTACAACATGTTTTCTCTCTTCAGTATTCCTCAGGACAAATCACGTTTATGTTAATACAAAAGTAATGCTACTTACACTTTAAAGCACGATGCACGAGAGTATCACGAGTATACAATGTGGAAGTAATATGGGTTAGTGCACATAAAGACAAATTGAAGACTAAAAATAATTATTTTTAGAAAATAAACTAAAATAAGTAATTATCTATCTCATCTCCGATGAAAATGTGCATGTAATAACAGTAATAAATAATTGACAAACAAAATGATTTCAGGCACATGATATAAATCTCTATATTCTATCTATTACTCTATACATACATTAAATGAATATACCCAATAAAAGTGCAAGTAATGTCCCAAGCATTATTAAAACAAATGATGAATATATATGAATGGTATAACAATACACCATGTGATAGCAAAAAATTCTTTCTATAATAGTGAAATTACAATTGCATTATTAATTAATTAATAAACTTTCGTTTTTAGCAAAGCGAATATATTTCCGAAAAACGTATGTACATAAGCGTACAATAACAAAAATATATTTATCGCGAATTTAAAAAAAAAAGATGCGGGAACAATTACTTACATTTGCATTGTCTAGATGTTCCGTTATATTCGGGTCAGATCGCATGGCTACATTGTGGAGATCTGTACAAGGTGCAGGAGGGGAAGGGTGGAAATTTATTCTCTGCGTGTCTGTCTGTTTATTCGCAGTTTCCGATGATTGCTCGCTATTTTTCTCATTACTTTGACGACAGTAAGATGTGAAATTATCTTGAGCGCTATTTTGGATATGATGCTGCGAATGGGAATCGTTATGAGAAACAGTATGACTTTGATAGTGAGCAGTTTGGTCACTAGCGTGATTTTCGCGCCACGTTTCGGTAGAATGCGGTTGTTCGTGAACCGTTGTTCGTGATTGATGCTGGATATGATGATCATCCATTTTATAATAATCATGTTGATGAGATTGTCTAGAATGCTGATGATGCTCGCTATGTTGTCTCTGTTCATTATAATGATGTGGCTCATTATGATGTCTTTGCTCATGATGATGTGGCTCATTATGATGTCTTTGCTCATGATGATGTTGTTGATATTGTTCATTATGCTGTTTTTGCTCTTTGTGTCCATGCTGCTCGGGATGATATCTCTGTTCACTCGGCTGATATTGTTGCCAATAATCTTCGGTGTGTTGTACGACTTGTCTTTGATTATGGCTCTCTTCAGAATAAAAAGTTGCATGTCCTTGATGCTGATTATGTTCATTATTTGTAGAATGCGAACTATATTGTGTTTGTTTAGGCGCATAAGAAAAATGTTGTTCGTAGCGGAATTGTTGATTGTGTTCAAATTTAGATGTATTGTGATCATTTTGACGATCAACATCTGCAGCTTTTTTCTCATATCCTCCACAATAATAATTATCATTCTTGTCACTCAATGCATCATCGGTTGCAAACAAATCGTTCTGTGGAGAGTACTCTTCCCAGGGATCTTTAAATTCCGAGAAATCCGGCGTTCGAGAATAAACGTCGTCACGGTTTATTGCATCAGAGTAAACGGAAATATTAGAAACGGGAGGTAGATAGGACGAGGAAGCAAATGCGTGCCAAATTGGAGCCAATGTGCTGGTGGCCTATGCAAGCATCATGCCAAAACAGAAAAATGCACACTCAATGGGTTAGTAGTGAACTAACGATAGGTATTGGCAGTGTCCATTTTTCTTATATACAGTGTCATGTTTTTCATATATACATATTTTTGATATTACACAGTTCTTGATTACGTAAAATTTTATTTTACGATAAATATGTGTTGGTATTAATAGCTTTTTAGAGTGCCATATGCATAATATTTATGTTTGATCCATTTATTAAAAACAATGCAATTACAAATAATGCAATAAGGCATTAATATATGTGATGATTGATTTAAATTGTTACCAAAATTATAAGTAAATAAAATAAGCAGAAAAAACAAAAAAATCAAATAAAAAAAAATAGACACTGTAATAGAATCATAGAAAAATTTATTATATTAATAACTGCATTAATCATTTGAAAGATTTCTATTAGATAAAATAATATATAAACATTAACTTTTCAAATTATATTTTTTAAATACACAAATATGTTTTTGATATAAAATTATATTGAAAATAATGTAGGTATATTAATATAGATTATATACAATATTTACAAAAAAAAAAGGTAAAAATATACCTTGCATCCCACAACTTAAAATACAATAATTAAATAATTTTTTTCTTTCTAAGAAATATAAAGTTCAAAATATATCAAAAATATAGAAAAAAATGTATGCACTTTTTCATTATATAAAAATGCAGCAAACAAAATCTAGCTATGTATTCTTAAATATTACCACTTATTATGCAAGCTTTCATACAGCATACAAAAAATTATTAAGAAATATGCAAGCAAGAAAAATTTCAAATTTGTCTAGCTATATTAAAAAATAAAAAAAAGAAAAAAGAAAACGTGAATAACTCCGATATTTGAGGTTACACTTTATATAAAATATGCGGCACATTAAAATAAATCATTTTTTAAAATGCTAAAGTAAAATTTTGTGTAAATGAAATTCGTACATAGAAAATAATTACAAAACAACTACAAGTAGTATTAGGGGTGCATATAGTAGAGAGTCTTACCCTTATCATATTTATAATTGAACATAATTGCTCATTGTTTTGCTTGTAAGTGAAATAAATGCATAAGTGTAAGAAAAAAATTGAGATATTTTTTAAAGCTAAAATATAATAAAAATAATTATATATAATTATTAAAAATTATATATAATTATTAAAATATTCATATCATTTACATGTGCAAGAGAAATCTTTTTATTGAAAATATAAAAAATAAAAATAGTTGTGCGTTTGCAGCGCCACTTAGAAATATCATTCGGCATTTTAGCATATAAAGATACACTATTCTCAAATGGATTAATAAAGCTTACCATGGAAGGCGACAGCTGCGGATGCACTTGCTCGCAGAATATATTCCACCACAGTTGTAATAGCGGTTGCAAATGCGTAGATCCTGACGGTGGTTGAACGACACCAGTTAGGGTATCGAAATATTGTAACCAGGGTTTCGTTATGCCAATAAAGTGTATTATTCTCACATCCTCGCCAAATCTAAAAAAAAAAAAAAAAAAATATATATATATAAATAAATAAATTGTCAAATAAAAAAAAAATTTATTATGACAAGTCGAAAAAAGTGCGATAGCTTACTGCTTAAATGCGGGCAGATACGAATACGTCGCGGTGGAGCACATGTTGTAAATAAATGGTAAATGTTTGGAGATGTCCTTAGAGGCCCAATCACTAAAGTACATGTTTAATAAGCCTTGATCGCCGCCGTCGAACGAGCCTTTGGCCGCGGCAAATGCGGTGATTGACGCGAACGTTTGTTGAGATGGTCTGAATACAAATACTCCGGAATTGAAACAATCGGGCCAACCGACATCAGGCGCGGCCGATAATTCCTCGCGCTCAAATAGTTCATCGCAATTTCGTACCACCTTGAAATAAATATATTTGATAGTTTTATCAACTTATTATAAATATCAAAGCTCTAATTCTAATTTATTTTTTATTGTAAGATTAATTTTTATAAATTAATATACTTATATATTATTTGCTTTTCACACTAATTAAATAACAGAATAATATAAAATCATTTTAATATTGATTCTCCAGCTCTAATTATAGCTTCAATTTTTTTTATTGTAAAGAGATATGAGAATAATATAAAATATATAATATATTAAAAAAAAATTTCGCGTTACTCACAAGCGCATCTGCATCGATGAATACACACTTCTCGTATTGAGTTAGCCTCCAGCAATGTAATTTGGTAAAAGTGATGCCTAACTCTGGTCTAGCCAATAAGGCCAAGTTTGCCTCGTCTTTCGAGTCGAGAACATTAACTTCCTGCACCAAGGAGAATACTGCCGCCAATTTTTCTCTAAGACAAGAAGCATGCTGGTTATTTGACTTATGTTACTGCATTTTACAACTAGAATTTGACCAATGTCATTATATAGGATTCTTCAAACCGTTCTTCAGACCTTCCGTTCACCCCTTTTATTTTGAAAAAAAAATGTTGCTAAGAAGTTGAGACAAACATGTTTACCATAAAAGCCCATCTGACGTTTCTGATGATGATATTTATTTTCAAATCCCCGAAAGTACTGGAAACTCAGGACAATTTATGTCCTATGTTGCCATTTAAAATTTTTAATTTGTCCCCTATTTCCGATATTTCCGGGGATTTCCCAAAAATAAAAACAACATTGTTTTTTCAAAATAAAAGGGATAAACGGATGGTCTGAAATACCCTGTATAGACAAAATGATTTATGTTATATAGAATTAGTATTCTATGTATGACTCTTAATGATAACACATCGTCTACAAAAATGACAGAAATTTTTAATAAACTTAATTCTGATAAGAAAAGAATGTACAACTTTTTCAAAAATCAAATACAATATTGAACTCGGACAAGAACGATACCTCATCGTTGCCGTAACTCCGGGAGTGACC
Organism: Cataglyphis livida; assembly: GCA_039654365.1. Lineage (NCBI taxonomy): Eukaryota > Metazoa > Arthropoda > Insecta > Hymenoptera > Formicidae > Cataglyphis > Cataglyphis livida. The sequence continues at coordinate 8,737,316 of JBCEZV010000089.1, forward strand.
AGACAAGCTAGCTCGTACTTGGTGCCGACCCGACGTAAGGAGTGCGCCAGGACCAATGCTCCCAAAGAATAGGCATCGTTCGTAGCCAGTGTAACCCATGCATATCCTAAAAGACGAAGGAAGACGTACAATGGAACGCTTGGCGCATTCGCTTCTATTAGACGACACCTAAGTCGAGTCTATTTTCGACTCTTGGCAAAATCCACGCATATTATCGCATCCAGTGAATATGTCCAGAACGCATGCATGCGTTAAAATTGATAGCAGTGTCATTTTTGCCCAAGAGCATTTCAATTTCTACATCCGAAAGTTCATATAGACATTTATTTGATAAACGGAAAATGGTTTTCCCTTTATTGTACATCAAATATAAAAAAAAAAATTTTAGAGTGATTTAAAATTTTATTCATATTGTAGAAAAAAATGTTTATGTAAAATATTTATTTTGAAAATAGTATTAAAACAAAATTAAGTAATTGGATTTTAATGAAATGCAAAGATGCTAATATTTATTTTCGTAAATTTCACAAAAATAGGTTTAAAACGTTTTCAAAATACATAAATGACATAATAGATATGTAAATACTTTGTTTTTACGGACGGTCCTTCACAGTTCAATTTCGCAATAACATATAAGGAAGACTATGCATGAAGACAATTGTGATTCCGCGCGCTGATAAGAGCGGTTCGCGGAATGTTAAGCTGATTTGGCCGATTCTTGAATTAACCGTGATCTTACGTAAGCGTAATAAAGATAGGCGAATTGAATTATGCCAACGAACTCCATGAAGTTCAAATGTTATCGAGTGCTTTGAACGAAGACGTGCACTTCTTCAAGTATCGCTATCTTAAATTTGTCAAAAAAAAAAAAAATTTCATACATCGCTGTGCAAAAATTTTCTGTACAAGTAGGATATCTACTCAAATATTGTAAAGAGATCCCTTGAAAATTCCCTCATCTTCCAGGTATTTTTGTTGAAAATTTTAAATAAAGAGAATATTTAAAAAATTTAAAAAATTTTTTCATGCAATTTTCAAAAACAAGTCTTTTTATTGTACGCGTTTTTTAATTCTTTTTAATCATATAAAGGAAAAACACAAAGTTAACTTAAGTTTTAACTGCTAAATTTAAATGTATTAAAAAACTGAAGGTTTTGTTAAGAGAAAAATTTTTAATTTACATAAAATTTTTATTTTTTATTAAAAAAATTTAAAACAAAGAAAATATATTGCATAGTCAATATTTCATTAAGATATTAAATATATAAACAGAAATAGATACATATTTATTATATAATATACTTTAAATGCACGTAATTCACAACTTGGCTTATCAGCGGATTGCAGATTGCTTACAATATAAAAGCAAGATTATCAGAAAGAGAAAATTTTTTTTTAATTCCCTAAATTCTAAAATGAGAATTTTATGAAAATTCCTTGATTTCTCCAAGTATAACAAAATTCCTTGAAAATTCCAGATTGTTCATGTTTTTTCCAGGAAATAGATATCCTCATAAATATTCGGTTGAGAAACATCTATGATTTTTACAAATAATAAATAAATAAAAATGTTTTTTGTCTTGCACAAAGAATATAGATTTGTAAATTAAAATTATTAACCGGATACTTTTTATAAAAATCAAAAAATGCGTTCGATCTATCGATTTTTTTCGCAAAAATGCAGATCAATGCAAACAAAAAGATACTAAACAAAAAGAAAAATTACAAAACGAAAGGGACGTTGGCAGTCTTCCAATTCTACGGATGTATATTTAGATCTCTCTCTATATTGATCACACTTCCTCTCGGCTCAATAGAAGGCTTCAATTATATGTAATTATCTCTCGCGATGCGTTTATATGTTCACTATTGCGTTATACAAGACATCATGGATTGACTGATTATATCATGTCTTTAAAAAAAGAAAATCTTCATTGATTTTGCCAGCAGAGTATATATCTTTGATAAAGAAATTGTAATAAAATAAAATAATTAAAATTGTATAAAATAAAATAAGTAATAAAAAAAAATAAAATAATAGATTTCTATAGAGAGGCGTTTTAAAATAAATCTTAAATTTTTTAAATTTCTCTTTGATATAGATGTGCAAATGATGCTGATTCAAATAAATGCGAATACGTTATTTTCATGCACGATACATTATGCGAATCCTCGTTTGACGTGTAACCAGCTGATGTTAAGGCGCGCAAAATCTAGCACGTGCAAAAATTTTTAATACCCACGCAACAGAAACTTGGCATTAGAAAGATGTAAAATCGCGATTATTGCGCGTTACTTTCTTGCAAGCGCAAAATTCATCGCATATTTATTTATAACGCATACTATTTCTATTTCGCCTGATATCGCTCCGCGCGTAGGTATCGAATTTTGGCTGTGCTCTATTTTTCCCCCTGGATAAAACACGTCATCTATTCTTAGGCAGACTCTCTACGATTCGTATGCACGCTGCACAATCATTTTCTTATAGAGACGTGGAAAGAAGCGTTTTCAAAATCACGGGATGTGTTGACGCATTTAGAATTTTCTCGCGTAATCCTTAAGAATATATGTGTCGTATGTCAAAACATTGATAAAAGTATGAAAATTATGCAAACTGTTCTACTTCTTCTAAGTATCTGTACAAAAGCTAAGCACAATTCTCTTAACGTTTTGAAGATTATTTAAATTAAAGTTTGTATTGATTCTTACAAGAGTTTGTATGATTTTTACAAAAAATCGAGTATTTTGTAGCACTTATTGACAAATTTGACAAGAAAAAAACATTGTCAGCGAAATAAAAATTTTCATGTATATTAACAAAATTTTAATAAATATTTCTGCAAAACTTGATTTAAATTCACTTACTCATTTAAAAGTTCACTTACTCATTTATTTAAAAAACTGTAAAAAATATTTGTTATAAAATCTTTCTGTAAATTACTTGTTCCTTTTTTTTATTTCTTGCAGTTAATTTCAGGGGATACTGACGATCAAAAGTTTTTGTCATAAATTTTAAAAAATATCACTTCAGTTGTGTGAAATTTTAAAAAATATCACACAACTATTTTTTTTCACGAAGATATAAAAAGCATATTATTTGATACTTAATTCTTATTTATTTATTTATTTAATTTTTCAAAAAAAGTATAAATGTAATTTTTTTTTTTTATTTTTAATTTTGACAGCTTTTCGCTACTATTGTACAGAACATCATTAAACTCGCTTATCGCGTTTGCACGGTTGTAAAAAGATGAAAAATTTTACTATAATTATACATGATAATTATATATATAATTATGCTCTTCAAGCATGCTAAATTTAACGTATTTGTATCGATTCTCTCTCTGTTATGATTCGATAAAGATAGTAACAAAATGACAAAATAGTACAAGTTGGGCAAATAATGTTTGAGTAAAATGCAAGTATGTTATCGGTACAAAGTTCATTTATCAGAGAGAATCACTGGACAATATTTACTAGTAAATGTAAATAATATTTACTAATAAAATATCAGGAGACTGATGACGAGATGATTATATAAAATGTGAAATATATAGAGAGGTAATGGCATACAGGGTGTTTTGAATCAACTTTGAGGATATTCTAGACAGAGATATTCGACAAATATGAAAAAGAAAATTTATCGATCGATTATTTATTTTTTTTTTAAATAAAAATATCGATATTGAACCGCGTTTTGTTGAAAAATAATTTTTTGCATCAAGATCAACTCATGCTCGTAACTGTTATGTATGATGCAAATTAGAGATTTGCCAAATAACGCCAAACACAAGATAACCTTGCGGATGAGGAAGAATGTCATCATGTGTACACGTGATGTAAAAGAGATCGCACCATACATTTATACATGATAAACTACATGATTCTTTATTTCTACAAAAGTTGTCATTGTCGTTATGCCCGACACAAAGTATGCGCGGTCGAGGATGTATGTTAGAATCTAGAGCGGATAAAGTCGTAGATGAATAATAATGAGTCACGAGAGAGAAAAAGCGGAAAGAGAAAGAGGACCAAAGACAAGACTCGAGAATGAGGAGGATCGGATTTCTAGCTGTCTCTGTGTTCTCGATAACATTTCAAGCTGTCGTTCTTCCTACTGTGTTTGTATTTGACTTCATATGTTTCTGAGAAATATGTCTCATGTCTAATTAGATTTATCGCACGAAATATACTTTGTTTATCCATCTATCACTTCCATTTGTCAAAAATTAAATATTCTCTGAATCAAAATAACGTGAAATGTAAAAGAGCACATAATGTGGAATAAAAAAATTATTTTTGTAACTTGATTTATTTATTTATTTATTTAAAGAGAGAGAGAGAGAGAGAGAGAGAGAAATTTTAAATTAAAGAAAATATTGGCTAACAAATATTTAGAATTAAAAATTATAAGTTAAAATTATTAATAAAATATATTTAAAATAAAAAATAAATGTGATAATTTTTTGCAATCGATTGTGTAAAAAGATCGTGTGGCAAAATAGAAATTTTATGTTAGAATTCTTCTATCTAATTTTGAAGAGAAATAGTTAATTTTTTACTCGAAAGTGTGTGTGGGAGATATTTTTCGTGCATAAGTTACGACGAGAGATGCGAGACGTTTTAGGACCCCCGCTATATTTAATGTCGCCTCGCCTCTGGCGAGGGTTAATCTTCTCTTTGAGAGACGGTAGAGGTAAGGTTTTCTACGTATAACATTATGGTGCGAGAGTAGTCCGAAACCCGAGGAGGCAGAATGCTGGCATAGGTTTATATTTATACAAACCGCTCTCCAGCTCTTATAATAGCGAGCCGTCCTCGCATTCGCGGCGAAATGCATTCATACATCTTGTCTTAGGTCAAGCGCTTATGTCTCGGGGAACTAAACCGGCAACTTCCTTATAAAATTTCTGCGCGTACAGAAATCATCAAGAATAGCGATGCAGATATCCGGTTTTCTCAATACAAAAACATTTAATATTGATTGCGAGCAAAATCAGGCTGTCTATTCAAAGCTTGTAAAAAAATTCCCTATTTTTTCAGGCAATTTACTCAAAATTTCAGGTAAAATTAAAGAATTCTTATATTTTTTTTTATTTAAAACTTTTTAAAATAAATTTTTTTTTTTGCATACGTTTTCTAATGCTTTTCACTCGTTTAAAGGAAAAATATAAATTACTCAAATTTTTAATATTAAAAGAACTGAATGATTTTTGTAAGATAAGTTTTATTCTTTTTTTCATTTGCATAATATTTTTATTTTCTATCATTAATTGTAAAAATTTTAATATTATATATTCAATATTTTTCGCTATGATAATAAACAGATAATCAAAGAGAAAAATATATATTTATAATATATTTGAAACATATAATTCATAATCATTGGCCAATCAGATTGCCAATCTTGTGCAAATTGTGGCTTACAATATAAAATCAAAATAATCAGAGAATTTTTGAAAATATTCTCTGAGTTGAAATAAAATTCCATGAGAATTCTCTGATTTTTCAAAGTAAAAATAAAATCCCTGAAAATTCCAGATTTTCTAGGGTTTTTCTAGGGAGTAGACATTCTGAAAATTAAACATTCGATATTCGAAAATTCTGCAAATTAATTAAATTATTATTGATATATTTTTATTTTACTTTTATTATTATTATTTCTAAATTAAAATCTTCACATTCTAGAAGTAAAAAAAAATAAGTAATGCAATTATCAGTTGCGAAAAATATTAGCAAAAATAAAATTCATAATATAATTGCATTGCAGTTTTTTTTTTTTTTTAGATGCTAATTTCATATTTTCTTTCTTTTTTAAATTCTTACTGCTATTCTCTTGGCGCACATTGATTGTTCTGACAACAAGAATATGACAGCGTTCGCGCCAGACTTCTAATGCCGAAGCCCAAATTCCTGATCCAATGCAGACGAGGTCAAGATTGAGATCGTATAAAAATAATGTAGCTTGCTGTCGATAAAAGTTCAATGAACTTGACTAGGTTACTGGCGCCAAATATTTTATAAACATTGATTTTTTTAAATATATGATTGTTGAGCACTTTATTTATAGTACGATTCTTTTCGTTTATTTGACGATGATTATACGCAACAATTTTCAGAAAAGAATATTCACTAAAAAAATAAATTTAATTTATTGAAAAAAATTTTTTAATAAATAAATAGATTAATAAATATAGAATTTCTGTGACAAAATTCATTTAATTGAAATCTATTCATGTATATTTTAAGTGATATTAATTGTGCAAATATATGCTATAATAGAAAAATATTGAAATCTTTTATTTCAAAAGCAAGAAATATTATTTATATTAGATATATTTCTATAAAAATGTTCTAATCATCCAACATTTAACATACATTTTTTTCAAAGCAAAAAAATTATAAATCACGTTTTTTTTTTTGATATTAATAAATTCTTATTTTTAATTTCACGCAAAAAATAAATATTTCTGTTATCATTAAGGTAGTTTGCGGCGATCGATAAACATAATGCCCTTATCGCAAGTCCTCAATTATGTATGTTATGATCGATATGCCATCTCGAGACACTCGAGACTAGTAATGTTAACAATTGTAACGAGAACAATCAAGTCTTATATTGCCCTCTCTCTTTCTCTCTTATACCTGATAAAATATATTCCAGATCAGTTATTTCAGAAAAATTATTTAATTTTCGATGCATCCAAATATTTCATGACAAATACAATAACAAGCAACAGCAAAATCAAAAATTATCGAATATTTTGTATATATTTTACGTGACAAAAATTAAAATTCTAATCCTCAATTGCTCGTAATTCAATTAATATAATAATATTTGTAAACAATTATATTTAAGCCAGAAATTTATTTTTTATGATATCAATAGCTTATTTTCTTTCCACTGAATATATTAATGGATCTGTAATCTAAACAAAGCTGTCATGATACGAGAAAAGCCCATACTCGTGTGTGCGTGTATAATTTGGGCGACATCCTAAATATACCTACATATGTCGCTCTGATGAATTCTTTCTGGCAGATATTCAAACTAATCGCCACCTGCGCGAACAATCGAATAGCGACGAGAGACATTGCTGCGTGCAGCAGCGACGAAATCTTTTCCCGTCTCGTCTAGAATACATCGAGACGAATTGCTGTCAAAAAAAAAAAAAAAAAAAATAAATAAAAATAAGCGCGCTCTCTCCGAACGTTTGGCAAGGAGCCGTCGAATTTCTCTCCCTCTCAGCAACAGCCAGGAATAAACTTTAAGAGTTACCGCCGACGACGGTGACTTATCTTATTTTGTGCGTAAGGAATTCAACGTCTCTCAGTAAAAAGAAAAGGACGCGGAGTGCAGTTAAATTTTCCTCGCTGCCATTTTCGACCAACTTTTACGACTCCAGAGATCTCTCTCTTTTCGTTGTCAATTATACAATCAATTAACATGATGACTTACGAGAAAGTGATAATTATACAAGGATTGAGTGTACGATTTCTCTCTGAATCGAAACTCATCTTAAAATATTATTCATCTAGAGACATTATTTTTTAAGATAAGCATGACACTTTTTATATACATATATGTTATACATATATGTATATGTATATATATATATATATATATATATATATATATATATATTTTATATATATATTTTATATACAAAAATAAATAAATAAATAAATAAGTTCAAAACAATGAAAAATGCAGAAATTTGAAAAAATCACTTTTCGACGATCTATATTATTATATATGTATATAAAAACAGGTTTATATACATATATAATAATATAGACCGTCGAAAAGTGATTTTTTCAAATTTCTGCTTTTTTTATTGTTTTGAACTTATTTATTTATTTTTATATAATTATTTATTTATTTATTTTTTTTTGAATGCTTTATTAAAATTAAATTACAATTGATGTAATTTACATTAGTTTGTTATTTAACTACCCATTAGATTTATTTTGTTACTTTTTTCAAATGAATAAAAGATTTTGAAATTATTTAAAAAAATTATCAAAAAACGTCGTTTTTCGAAGTTTATTAATATATAACTTTTTAACGGAACATTTCCAGACCTATGTTTATTAGAACTTTTTTATTTCAAATTCAATTTCCTATAAAACCTTGAAGTTTCATGATCTGACCTGGAACACCCTGTATATTCAATAAACAATCCTGCAATAGTTGAGCGGCAGTAACTTTCCTCTCTTTTTCATTCAATATATTTATTTTTTTTTCAAATGTATTTAATGTTATTAAATATCTCGTCTCTTTTGTTCGAAAAGATTAATTTTTAAATTGCCGCCATCTTTGACGCAGGCGTGCCTGGCATGACTCCTGAAACCGGGCGCGAATCCCGTAAATGAAAAAAATGAAAACAGTCATATAAAAAAAGCTCAATACTCCGCAAATGAATAAAAGTTCTTGCGAACGAAACTTCGTTTTTCGAAAAATCGATCGCGCACGGTACATCGAACCGGTGGCGCGAGAAGAAGAAGAGGTTCGAACATCACACGAACATCGACACGATGAAAATCCGAACGACACGAAGGTCATTGGGTCAAGACCGGCGAGCAACGTTATCGGCCGGCTAATTCTGCGCCGAAGTTAACTGAACGTGATCACGCGATAGGTTGATTCTTAAGAATAAATAAGACTTACCTCCCATGGCTGATGTTTACTAGTGAGAGACTTCGAATGTTCGCTTCACGTCTATTTGGATCGAAATCGGAGGGAATTGAAGGATACCGTACACACCCACCACTTGCCGGCACTGACTGATGAAACAGGAACGATCGTCTGCACTCTGTCAGCGCCACAACACGAGTGACGATGTGACGATGTGACGATCTGACGAATCTAACCGCGATGCGACACTGGACACTGCTCCTGCGCGAGATATACTCTTTCTATTGGCTCCCCTCCACTCATCTCTTCATCTCCGGCGGCAAATTTAAATGCCGCCCATCTGCCTTTCATGTCACCGATGAGATATCATTAAAGATGTTATGGGATTTAGCGTGACTGGAAAAAACTTGTTGCGCGTTACTTTAGTTTGTCCAGTTATTGTTTTATTATCGAAAATGTAAGATCTTTTATGCAACTGCATGAAGAGCAATAAAATTATTTTATTGTTTTCTTCAAATCAAATTAGTTTTCTTATCTCGACAATGTAAATATTTACTTATTTATAGTAGCGCACAGTGAGTTTTTTTTCCAGTCACACTAAATCCCATAAGACCATGTACATCTTTAACGATATTTCATTGGTGTTTTCGATAATAAATGAACAATAACTGAATGAACTAAAATAACCGTAAATAAATCTTCGATGCAGTCAAAATGAGCGGTGATGCAATATCCTTCGCAATTATCTCTAGGTCCGCCCAGCCTTGATATGTGATCACAACATTTTAGGGCAGACAGTTTTTAATATCCTAACAACACACATGTCCAGAGGACATTCAGAGACTATCCAGAGGTCATCCATAGGATGATTAACATATATCCTTTGGATGTCCTACAAATACCTCTGCATTAAACATACGCTCTATGTGTGTCGAGGATGATACCATTGTGTTATATTTTATGAACGCACTGTTTTATATTATCATAATTATTAATAAAGATTTTTAACTATCAAAGATATAAAATTAAAACTTGTATAAAAAAGTTAATAAGTTAAACATTAATACATTTAAAATTAACTAGTATAAGTTAAAAGTTAACGCGTTTAAAATTAACTAAGTTACAAATTATTAACTTTTTAATTTTCTAACTTAACTTTTTAACTACCTAAATATTTGTAAACAAAAATATTTTATTATCAAAAGAGTATAATGCGAAATATAGTCGAATACCAAAAGATAGCAGCACTAATACAAAATATAAATTCAAAATGAAATCATATGGAATCAAATGGAATTCAATTGGAATCTCAACTATATAGCGTGAAAAAGGAATCTAAGAGATTTAATCATTAAAACGGATGTAAACAAATTATTTAATGAAACAATTTTAAGTGTAAAAATAAATGTAAAAATAAATATTGTCTGCAAATAAGCGCTATAATATCCAGAGTGTTGAAAGAAATATCAAACTATTATCATAATGTGCAAAAATGTAATATATCGCGTCGATGTTGTAATATAAATGTGTGCGCCATTTTCATTAAATAAACTTTGCCCCAGCATATATTATTTAATGAATGTATTAATAAAATTCGCAAATATAAAAATGGTCTGTATAAGTCTGTAAAATTGCCTAGTATTGAGATAAATGTCGAGAAAAGCACCTCTATCTCAATTGTTTTACGTGAAAATACGATATCCCAATAACAACATACATATATCCAAAGGACATCCAAAGATGTTTACATCCTCGAATAAAGACTACAAAATATCCTCTAGATGTCGTCTGAACATATATGTTAGAAATATCGCATCAATTTTGATAATAACTTTGTCAAGTAAACTTCGCGCGTAAGCGACTTAAAAAAGCATTGTCAAAAGTATGTATTAAAAGAGTAAATATTTTTTATAAAAATTTCTTCTTCGATTTTTTTTTACATATCAGATACAAAAATATGTTTTAAATATATAAATAAAATATACGTAAAATTTAAAATAATCATATATCGCTTTCATATTGAATTATTTATATTTATATCTTTTTTCTCTCTACTATTTCAGAAACGTACATATTTTATCTATATTCTCATCCCTGGCGCAGTAACACGATAAGGATTATTACCGGGCTGATTCAACGCCCTACGATCTGACCCTTTTTCCCTCTCCGTCATACCTTTCATACCGTCCACCAGTTCAATCCGCGGACTTCGCGGGGTTCGCGGGCGGGGAAGAGCTACGTGAAGTTAGGTGAAATCGCGCCGATGGAGCGGCGCGCAGCTTATGCGACACCTGTCGCGAAAACACTGCGGCAGCGCGCGCGCTGCTATATGTCATTTCAGTTTTGGCGTTTCCCGAGATACGCGTATCTGTACCGCGGCGACAGCGGAACGTTGCGGGTTGCGGCGATAACAGACATGCGGCGTACAGTCGTACAGAGACGAGGTGCGTCAGGGGCCGGGCAGCGGTCGCGCCGTTAACCCCACGTTGACCCACGTTAACCCGCCCTCCCCCGGGGAAACATTGACGTGTCCGGGACCGAGCAAGTGCGTGGAGACACGATTCTACGATGTAGCCCCGTAATCATCGTAACCGCGCGGTTCTATCCGTTTATCTATCTACTTATCTCTGTCCTTTCTTCTCTTTCTCTCTCTTTTTTTCCCTTCGCCTCTCTCGTCGGCGTCGTCGTCCGGCCCGGTGTCGCATACGTATTAGTCTGATAAAATCGATCTCGCACGTGCGTCGAGATCGCGCTATTGTTATTATCATCGCACGACTAATTGTTCGACGCATGCCGAAAAAATGGCCAGCTCGCCCGCCAGCATCGAAAACCAGATTGACAGCTTCCTGGAGCAGTTCAAGCGTAGCGCCTCTCGGGCGATGGAGGAGACCACGGCGGCTCATCGCTCCAGCAGCTACAACGCCTGCAGCAGTAGCATCAGTCGCAGTCGCAGCGGCAACCTGGATCTGGAGTTCGAGGCGGGTAAGTTTGTTCGATTCGATCGTCTCATGTTTCAAAAACTATCTATGGTATATAAGCAAAAAAAGAGAATTTATTTGTCTCCGAGAGCGAGAGGTTGCTGCAACCGGTTCAAAGAAGGGCACTTTTATTTGATTGCACTCGATTAGAGATGCATCATCGTCAGGTGCATCGAAAGAGATTCGAAGAGTTTCGAGATCTGCACATCTAAATGCGCAGTTTGAATTTGCGTCATTTCCTGCAAAGTGTATGCTGCGAGTGTAAGTTAAGGAAGTGTTTTCTTCTCTCGTTGACGTGAGTACAAAAAAGTTTAGCTTTCGATTTAATTCTTTTAAGATCGGCGGTATACAATTTTTGTAGAATATTTAAATATTTTGTAAAACAATTTTTGTGTGAAAATGTTTGTATATTTACATAATAATAAAAGAGATTATTTTTACAACATAAGTTTGATTGAATTTTTTGATATTTATTTTTCTAAAAAATTAAAACAATTATTTGGTACAATTAAAATAATATATTTTGTACAGAGTTATAATATTATTTTATAAAGCAATTTTTTTTACAGAACAATACTGTCCAGCTGAGACAATCTATGTCTATTTATTATTTACTTATTTTGTATACGATGAGAAATGGAAATGTTTTCGATTGATTAAAAGCTTAATAGACGTATTGGGATACGAGTATGATCGCTCGACCAAATCTTTGTTTTTTATTTCTCAAATCGTGTGTGACGTCTATCAATTTTTTTTTTATATTATTATTTGAATTTCATAACCAAAAGAGAACGTAGGAAATGCTGTTGTTATAAAAAAAAAAACAATAATTTTAAAAGCATTGGTATTTCTCGATATTATAAAATCACATTTATTAGACTCTATTGTTTTAAGAAAATTTAATACGCGATATATAAATAAATTTAATAATTATCTAAATCTAGTTTTTATCTCTTCTTATACACATACGTACACTATTTATTTTTATTTGCAAATTTTTTCCGACATTTTATATAAATAATTGAGACGTAAGAGGAAAATGACACATGTCATTCGTTTTATTTGAAATGAATGATTAATTTTCGTTTATTCGTCAATCTCTCTGCTTCAAGTTATTCCTATATTTTTTTCTGCTTTTTATTTTCAATCAAGATACGATTGACATATAATGGATTGACGATTTATTGGAGGAATTCACATGCATACTCATTATTGATTCGTAAACAATCGAACTCACAGTTCCTTTATTCGCATATCATCACAATTAAATCAAAGATATAGTTTATTTAATGATCCATCTTAATGTTTCATTGATAATTCATTCAAGTTTTTTTTTTCACGAAATGATAAAATTATCGTTGAAGATAATTTTTGCGTTATTACATGATAGTGATCAGTTGCGAGTCTTGATCAAATTATAAAGTATCGTTTGTAAATTTTCCCTTTCGCGTGCGAATTACAGCAGCCGTTTGACGATGACGATAAATCAATTTCCCACCTGATGGAGTGAATAATTCAATAACGTCATCCCATGAAATACTTTTCACAGTAAACGCTTCCACATTCGCTTTGTAACTATACTTACAGGACAGCGTCTTATTTGATGACGTCAATCGGTACCCATTGTTTGATTCGTCTTTCATGCAAGTTCATTTAGATTTCGGATTTGTGCTCATTTAATAAGCTGACTATCCTTTAGCATGTAGACTCTATTTTATTTAGCTTCTTTATTTAATCGTTCTAATGTATCTAATATACATGTCACAAATTTTATTTCTAGGATGCGCTGATTATTCTTTACTTCCTATTTTCAAGATATATTTTATAAATAATTTTATCTGTGTATGTATATATTTTAATTCAATCTGTAAATTTTTAAAATATAATAAATGCTAATATTAATTTGGAAATGCTAATAAAGTATTATATGAACTCTTGAAAAGTCAAACTAGTCAACCAATTTTTGTAAAGTTCTTAATTTTAATACTACACACACAAAGCACTAATCATGTGCCTTGATATTCAAATGAAGAAATTTACAAAAAGGCAAGTTTGAGAGGCTCATATATAACTAAGTTTCTAATTTAATGTATGTTTCGTGACATGAACGAATTTATATTTATCACGCAAAACTATATCCCCTTTACTCACCGTCTACTACTCATGCTGGAGTTAATCTTTTGTATCGCATAAAAATTTTTTGTTGTCTAATATTTCAATATATATGTATAAAGAAATTATTTATTTATATTCAAATTTCAAAGGAAGAAAACTCGGAATCATCAGGAAAGATTAATTTATGTAGATAAGATTGTCTGATTTTGACAGCGCGACACGCCGCGAGTCACGTGCACTCGTCCCCTCTTTGTCGATTCGGCTCGTTCGCCATTGGTGGCTTTTCCTTATCCTTACCCTCCACTATCTCTCAGGATTGTAACTAGAATAGCTTTTAACTCTCGGCATATTAGATAGAATGGATGCAATTGTTTCCTTCATTTAATTTGAAGTTCTAATTTGAGTGTTAACGATATATAAAATTATCAATAGTGAACAATGCGATGAAACGAGAAACATAATTTTCATTTATATCAATTATTAATTTTTGTTTAAATTTTTAATTTCTAAATTTTACTTTTTCTATTAATTTTTTATGTTTTGTATTATATTTTTTTTCTTTTTTTTTAATATTGGAAATATATTTTATATAAATAGCATAAATTTTTATTTTGTTAACGCAACTATTTACTCATGATTTTTATAAGAAATTAAAAACCAGCTATTTTGTGCAACAATGTTTTCAATAAAAATATATGCAAAATTTTTATTTTTAGTTGGCACAATTTTTTATACAACTTTATATTTATACAACCTTTTTCGATTAAAATATTTTTATAAATTTTTATTTTTAATAATTTAAAATGACTATTTTTTCGTTCAAATAAAATTACCAATAGCCAATTTAATGATGCAAAGAGAAACGCAATAATGCCATGATATCAATAATAATTAAAAAAATGAATTAAATAAGAGGATAAATTCTTATTCTCACTGTCTCACTTTGCGAACCGATGATTCCCCGGGGTCCGAAAAAAATTTGATTCGTTCCTGGAACGACGCCGCCCGCCATGCTGCAGCCTCCGTCGCGACGCATCGCCGGCGAGCCGCGACGACGACGGACGCGTTGCATAGTTTCTCTCGTCTCGCATTTTCCCCGACTCACAGAAATCGTCTCGAACGAATACACAAAGTACCACTAACTTCGCTCTTTGCGCTCGCATCTGCGCAAATAAGTGCGCGGGCAGGGAGTCGCCGGCTGCGGCGTGTGCGATTCTATCGATCACGCGAAGTGTCAACGGGTATATGTGCGTGGTTCTGCCGCTTGCGTCTTCTTTTTAGCCCCATGTTGTCATCGAAAATTCTCCTTTCATAAGCGCGCGCGAACGTCAATAAACGCCCTTTTTCGTTCGCTGGTACCGTTTCGTGAACAAACGGTGCATAGTTTTGCGCGCGCGCATGTACGCGTTTATATACGTGCGGGTGATGGAGTTATTGGCTTAGAAGCCCGAGGTTATAGTCGACGAAAATAGACGCGCGAGTATCAAGAGTCAAGTGAATCGCGGGCATTGTTGCGATTTACTATAATATTTCGCAGCGACGAGTTTGTATTCGCGGAAAAACTATTGGGAAGGAATGTATATGCTTGTGTGTGTGTGCGACTGTGTCAGATTTAACGGGAGCGTGGTGTAATCTAGCAGCACGCGGTATTTTCGTGGGAAGGTGTCGCGGAAGTAAACTTATGAAGCACAATTGGTATTAGGTAGAAGAAAAGATTATAATTAATGGAAATCATATACACGAAAGAATGATTCTCACGTCATATATTTGCCATATTATTTGCAAATTTTTTCTACATAATAATTATCCAGGAAATATATCATAAGGTATATAGAATTATAACAGTTTTCGTAGATTATTAACATTCTGTGATGCTGGTTTCAAAAAATATACCACTAAAATTTTCAAGTTTTTTATTTTATAGTACATATAAAATAAAATTTATAAATTTTATTTAATTAATATTTAATTAATAATAATTTATTAATAAATTTTATTATATTTAATTTATAAAAAAATATGTGTATAGAAATATAGTTATGTGTTTCACTAAAAAAAATCTCATAAAAAAAAGTACGCCAAATATATAAAAAATATTCCTTGTACGCAACAAAAAGTTGAAAAAAAAATTTACTCTTAAAAAAATAAAAAATAAAAACTAAATAGGAAATCAATAATTAAGTAGCCAAGTACTTAGAATTTATAAAAAAAATATGTGTATAGAAATATAGTTATATGTATAATGACTGGATTTCGATTTTTATGTTTTATAATATATTATAGTTGGTATCAAACGATTACAAATAAATTTGTTATATTTTTTAGTTAATAATATATGATTTAAAAAATATTAATTATAATTTAAAAGATTAAGATTTAATTGTAATTAATTGTACTTCGATTTTTATAAAACAATTTTTTTTTTAGTTATATAAAATCTCTAAATCAAGGTGATAATTTTTTATTCATTATATGTATTTTTTATCAAAATTTTAAAAATTGGCATGATGCGTATATGGTAACTTTATCAATATATTCATCAACTGTGAAACGAACTATGGTCGGTAAACTCATTCAAGGTATTGACCACCAAACATCATTTTGTGCGGTTGATAACATGACGGCTTATCAAGTACATATGCAGATATGCATATAGGACATGTGAGACTAACTAAGTATATGCATTTATGTATATAAGAGCGAGATGTCCCGCGTGACGCGAGCGGTATATCGTGCAAATGAACGGACGGTTGCACTAAATTTGCGTGATTACTGCAGGCCGTGGCGAATTATTCAGCAAAGTAATAATTCTCGTGAAATAAATCGACCGTCAAATCTTTCAAGCGCGATAAAAGTTAACCGATGAAATCTCAAGGGTGTGATAAGGGTCCTCGGCGAAATATCTCGAGCGCGATAAAGGGATGGTCGGAAATATCGTGATAAACGCAATATGTTCATTTGTAATATTCTACATTTTGAGATTCTTACCAATCGTCCTTTTACAATAAATCACTGATCAAAAATTACACGATACAATTATAGAGATATTGTAGTAATAGTAATTTTCAAATGGTACAATATCAATCTCTTAATTCTTACTCGATTAATATTCATAAAATTGATTTGACATTAATTAATTTAATATTAATTGTTAATTTAAAGCTTTTTATTTTCCGAACAACACAGAGATTATTAATGCGTAGGCGTCCCTTCGCAAAAGGGTTGCTGGACGCGAATACATTGGTATCGATCAAAAGAACCCTCGTGCAACTTTGATGAAGCTCTCCTATAGCGCATATAGCGCGTGCAACCGTGTGCAACGTGACTGATACATCCCCAAGCGTGAAGCGACGTGAGACGTGATACTATCTGTCTATCGTCTTGTGTTGTCGAGAGATAAAGACGTAAATTGACTGTAAATAAAGAACGGCGATAAAGAGTGCCCTTGTCTCATCGGCGCCAGAAATTTTGTATATGCCACCGAGACATTAATACTATCAAATAATGGCACATAATAAAATATTATACGTACAGGATATTCCTGGATTAAATGGCCAAATTTGAAATATGAATTTAAGACCTAAAAATAAAAAAAAAAATTTTCTCTAAGAGTAGGCTCGCAAACATTTTGTTCAAGAGATATTGATTTCTGAAGAACTATTAGGAATGAATAATTTCAAAATAATCTTTATCCTTTTTATTACTTTACAGTAATCAAAATTTAATAATTAAATTTTTCTTAATCTCTTAGAATTATATGGATTGGAAGACAAGCATCGACTTATCGATGAGAAAACGAGTGGCTGACACTGTGTATTTTTTTTTTTTTTTTTTTCTTTTTTTTTGACATTGTTCGTTTTTTTTATTCTCCGGAGCTTTGTTTGTGCAAACACAAGTCTATTAACCTTCGATCTTCAAAATAAAAAAAGAGATATTTTGACATTATTTATTTTTATAGTTTTGTAACTTAAAAAGTCAATATTTTTTTAATAAAGCGTTTGTGAGCTATTTTCACACAATTTTTTTGTTTTGTTTTGAGATCCTAAATTTATATTTAAGATTTGGTCATTTTAAGAAAAATCCTATATAATTAGACATTTGAATATGACGATTTCATAAATATAATTAATATACATATATCGCATAGTTATAATATATATATATATACACACACATATATAT
>JBCEZV010000089.1:8785321-8809594 GCA_039654365.1 Cataglyphis livida
ATATATATAATCCATAATATATATATAATTATCATTTGTGATATTGTAAATATATCTCTAAACTGAGAAAAAAAATAGTAATATAATTAAACGCATTTAGTTCGTTATCATTTTTTAGTTGAAAAATTTAGATATTTAAATCAAATATACGTCAGTATTATTGAATGATTCACATAATTTAAAATAACAATATGATTTTGTTAACACATTTAATTTAGTGAATTATATATCTTATTGTCATAACCAATTTACCTTTAATTCAAATAAGCGATAATGTTGAAGGAATTAAATAATGAAATTAATTTATTTGATTTAATATTATTTATATTTATTTAAAATGATCATCCATATTAGATGAAATAATTATTGTTTTAATCGAATAAAATATTTAGGTACTCTAACAAATAATTAATTGTATGTAAGCATAAATTATGTCATGTAGAAAATTAATTTAGTCATTTTAATGAATATTTTTGCTGCACAAACAAAATATTTAGTTAATATACCTGATTAAATAAAATAGATTTATTGTCAATTTTATTATATCATAGTATCCTTAGAAATATATGATTTATTATGTTAAGCAAATAATAATGTTGAATAGATTCAACGAATATATTTATATGATTATATATATATATATATATATATATATGTATGTATGTATGTATGTAATGATATAATAGAATGGATAATAAAAATATTTTATTTAATCAGCTCTATTAACTCATTATTTTGTTCATGCAGCAAAATATTCATTAAAACGACAAAATTAATTTTCATATTAAAAAATTTAATGCATAAAAAATTTTATAAAAAAAAAATATTTAAATAAAATATAAACTATATAAATTTAGTAGTCTGAAAGCCATAATATAAATTTAACTGATATTTTTAACTTATATTTTTGTCTGCCTTTAATTTGTAACATTATTCAATTTGGTAATATCATTGTTTCTCTTCGTTTTTCTTCTTGACAAAGATACCAAATTAGTCAGGCTATTGTTGCAAATTTGCATAGCGTCTTGAAAGGACAATAAAGATTTCATTATAAATAAGATTGCGTTCGGAAAACATCATCCGTGTGCGCATGAGCATCATTCTGTCTTTGTTATGTTTTAAAAGATGAACAAAGATAGAACAATGCTCGTGTGCACACGGGTGATGTTTCTGAACGTAGCCGAATTAATTTTTATTTTGTATCGTCAATAGTTTTATGTATAACTTTTTATTCTTCTTTGAAATTAATGACGGAATTATACTATAGAATTCCGTAAAAGAAGATGACTTTAATTTGTCTCATATTTTTGTCTTTATGAAAGAATTTCATAAAGAAAAGTATTTGTGATTCTGAAATAATATAAAACAATTTTGTAAATTTTAAAAAATCTAGTTTTTTATCGAAATTTTTATAAGATTTATCTAAAAGTCTTCCCTTCTAATTTTCTTTTTGTTTACTTAATTCATATAATAAAACCGAATTAATGCGTATACAATTTTTAACAATCAATATATAAATAATAAATATTCACCTTTGGCTTGCTTCGATTCAGGATGCCTTTCTTAGGCTTTCTTCTCCTCTAAAGATGTCAGGGTCGCTAGGGATTGCGGGGATGATCTGTAACATATAAATAGAAGATCCAAATTGTGGTAACACTCAAAACTAGTTATTAAAAAAAATTTATTATACACATTAAATTTTATATTAAATGCATATAAGAAAATTAATAAAATAATTTTATAAATTTTGGAAAAAACATTACTAATAACTTTAATAGTTCATATAAAGTATCAAATAATAGTTTTATATAAAGTGATAATCTAAAAGTAGAAACTTTAAGAAAAGTATAGATTTTATAAAAATCTTTTTCTCTAATTTTCTTTTGCTTAAATCATATAAATAAAAAATCAAATTACGTAATTAATTGCTTAATTTGAATTGCAAATAATAAATAATAAATAGATAAATAACAAATTACTTACAAGACTACTTCAGCAATGTCTTTTGCTTTTCCTAGGCCTCTTCCTCTTCTCAGGTTGATTTAAATTATTTTCAAACCTAAAACATGTTTTAGGTTTGAAAAAAATTTAATTTAGAATATAAAAAATGTTTTATATTCAGAAATAATATACTTTAAAAATTGTGTAGTTTAGTTTATAATAAATGAAACACGTTATGAAATCAATAATATTATATGAACGTTCACTTGGAAAGAAATTTAATTCATTATTTTAAATCAAAGAAAAAAATTTATTCTTTTTATTTGTAAAGCTTTCTGCTTCAATTTTAATCACCACAAAAGTACTTATAAAGTATTAAAAACCGATCAATTGTTTTGTATTAAACAACAAAATTTAGTAGATTATAAAGTTTATTTTATGTCATTAAAATTATATCAAAATTATATTTTTTGCGAAAATTAGTATGGGAGAGTATAAAAAAGTACTTAATATATTTTTGCGCTTACAGATTACGCAGATTATTAAATAATATACAAGAAATGTACGACAGCAAAATAAAAATAAATAATAATTACATTTCAGTAAATATTAATTATATTATAGAAGATAATTCTTATAATAAATAAATAATTTATTTTGTAAAAAAAAATAATTTTCTCTACATAAGTAAAAATATATATAAAAAAAATGATTTTCTCTACATAAGTAAATGAAAATTTATCACTCATCGGCACTGATGCGTAACAGCGGGGTTGTTGATTTTGAGGCAACGCTGTCTGTAATATACAAATATAAAATTCAAATTATAGCGGTGTCCAAAATGTAATTAATATTTCAAAAAATTATTATTTTATGTGGCAAATTTTATATCTGATGCGTACAATAATAAGTAGATATATAAATATAAAATAATTTTATAAATTTCTAAAAAATATTTTTTTCATATAAATTTCTATAAGATTTATCTAAAAGTGTTCTAACTTTTTATTTGTTTAATTAATTCAAATAATAAGACCATATTAATACGTATACATGATTTTTAACCATCAATATACAAATAATAAATACTCATCCTTGGGTTGCTTCGCTTATTAATATATACATATAAATTGCAAAATAAAAAAGATTTTTTGTAATCTCAATTGGAACGTGTACAAAAAGAAGAAACGCATGTTAACAAAAAGTTCGTAACATAACTAACATTAAAAATTTTAATGCATTAATAAATAATAAAAAATTTTAAATTATGATTTTTTAAGCCAAATTGTATCAATCCGCAACAATAGAAAGGTATTATTCAATTTTATATAAAGGCGATGTATTACAAATATATAAAAAAATTTGAAAGACAAAATTTGAAAATTTATAAAATAGTTATATGTGCGATATTTCGTGATTCATTCGGAGCAAAACAAATTTTTCGTTCTCGTTCCGTTGCGTTTTATAAGCGATGATTCCTGATCAGTTATCCCGTGATGTGATTATGACTCAGTGCTACAAGCAAAATCTTCGTTTTAACGCCAGATTTTTATATAATTAATCACATACAGTTGTTATGTACAATTTTGTCTATATCCTTGCATATTTAACGCTGTCTGATTCTGTATTTTATTAATCTAATATGTGGAAATATCTTGTGTTGCGTATGTTATAAATGCATTTAATATTTAAATTTAATATTTTTTGGCTATTTATGTAGATATAAAAATTTTCTAGGATTGTATTGTTTTCGAGTTTTAATAGTACTGAATGCATTGACAGAAATTAAAATTAATGAATAAAATTTAACATTATTCTTTTATATAAATCTTGTAATTTTGATCAATTTTAAATAAAATCATATATATCCCTGATGACGAACAAAAATTTATTCAGTTCAAATTTAATCAGTAAAAAATTTACAATAAAAAACATGCTGAAAAATGCGCGGAAAAAAGAAACTATAATCTTATCTTTCTGCATTCCACAGCGAAGAAAATAGGAAAAGAATCTAGATAATCCGCAAATAAGTGACACAGTTGGGACCTGAAATAATGAGATTATATTAATTCGATAATCAAACGATAATGTTGAAGTTTCTTTTATCTGAAAATTATCATGAAAGCAAACGTATAAAATTTTCTGTTTTTCATAGGATAATATAATATGTTATATCAAATTTCCCACACAGCACAAGTAGATCCTGAGCAGTATATCGCAAACGTAGATTGTGTATATCCCATTGATATTCGAAATACGTACTATGGCATTTTGAGAATATGTGGGGGAGGTTCCTATGTCTGCCCTAGAAATCTGTTCAGTAAATATGAGAAAAATGAGAATATTTCTTAGTAAATTATAAGAATATTAATAAAATATTTTGATTATATTACCGCAGTGTCTAAAAAAAATCTCTTTTGGTATATTATCAGCATATTTGTAGAATATTTTAAGTATGTTAATAAATTATATATAAATATATGTATGTATGTAAAAGATAGATATTTTGGAATATATAGCTATAAAATAAAAAATAATAAATTTTTTATTTAAGAAATAAATAAAAATTTGAAATTATTTAGTTTATAAACAAAGCTTTAGACAAAAAATATTATTTCACACTTTGTATTTATTTTTATGAAGTATTTACTTTTTAATAAAAAAATTTCTCTCTTGTTTTTACATTGCACATATATAATTACATTATTAATAAATTTTTCTTTATATAAAACATTGTTATTATTATATATTACATTCTTTACATATATATATCATATATCACATATATATCATATATTGCACGTAAATCTCAATGAACATTTAGGAATTAATACATTACAACAACTTAAAATATCACAACAATTAAGAAATTAAAACATTTTCATATTTACCTTATTTACATATCATTTTTTTCTTTGGCAGCGCATTCTTTTGCATAGGCTAACCATATTTTTATTGGAGATGCTATCTGATCAACCATTGCATCTCCATGAGAATTTATTATCACACTTAAAACATATTAATTTTTAAATATTAGTAATTTGTAAAAATTGTATTAAAAAAATTTGTTTAAATTTATTTAAATTTAAATTGATTACAAAATACAAGAATAAATTTGTTTTAATGTCAATATAAAAATTGCTTAAAATATCAATATTTATGAAAAAATATCTAACTTAATAAAAGTAAATGGTTATAGATATATAAAATTGTTATAGATATATAAATTTATAAATATATATATTTTGTATATAAAATTATGCCATTCAATAATTCAAACTTGCAATTTTGAATTTATAATACTTACACATAATTACTTTACACAATTGTAAGTTTGAAAAGATATTTTTTTTCTTTGCTCTATACCAACTATATCTCATTGCCAACTGGTTTGTGAAAATTTGCCTCATAAATCGTATGCATGACGTATCGCAGCTTACAACTCGGGCTAATTGTTTAATCAAAAATATAATTATACTGTTATCAATTGGTCGTTTTGTCTAATATTATTACTGAATTAATTTAATTTAATATTACTGACTTAATTTTATCTTAAAAAGCTTTGCAATGATATTATAAAATAAAAATATACTTGATAAAAACTCAAATCTTGAGAAATGCAGAAAATTATTATAGAAGAAAATTTTAAATACAAATAAGCTTTTACATAAGAAAATGTTATGATAGTAAAGTAATATTTATCTTGAAAATATTTGTAATAAAATTATCTTGCATATTATTAATATTCAATTATCTAACTATATTATATTATTTTTTTTAAAGTTGCAATCATTTACATTCACTATATTCAATTGTTTCATAATATTGAATTACAATTATTTAATTATTTAATTACATAAACTTATTCTATGTAGAACATCAGACATATATTTGCACATATAATTATTCTATATTTAAAATTATTTTTTAAAAAGATTTTAAAAAGAACTCACCATATATTTTCTATAAGTTGAGTCATTATTTAACTTTGTTTCCACTGTTTCCAGCTTCATTTTTGAATGATAAATTTAAAAAAAATATCGATTTCTCTTTCTTCTGAATCCATGGAATCTTTAGAAACAATTGACTGTTATATGTAATTATGCTTAAAAACATATATAAATAAAATGCGAATTTTCCAATTATAAAAATTCACAATATACGTAGAAAAAGTAACAATATTACGCAAAAATAAATATTACATATCAAAATGTGTATTATAAAGCATATCCTAATTCAAATAAAAAAAACAAATATAAATTATAAATATACCTAAATCATCATCAACATTTAGACTGGTAGTTCGCTGCTTGCTTCTGGCAGACAAATTTTGAGATTGTGATTCTAAAAATAGTAAAAGATTTGGTATAAATAATTTTAGTTACAATGTCGATCTTATATATATTTGTAAAAATAGAGACTTAGTGGCTTAAAAGTTTGGAAAATCCTCCCATTCTTTTAAAAAAAGATATCGTCAAACTTGCGCAGCAAAAAAACAAGATCTTTATTAATTATGCATATAATCGAAATCTATTTCACAATCTTTCAAATATTGATATTTTTTACATTGCATATATAATTCATTATATATTCAACATATGTATATAAATATTGTGATGTGGATGACTTTCCAGGGCCTACATTCTCCTGATTTAAATCAGATTAAGTACGTATTCACAATTCGTGATTCGTAAACAATATAAAAAAATCTGATTGGTCAAATTTGATAAATCTTCACTTTATTCACTATATTGATTTATAAATAAATAAATTATAAATAAATTAGAAACATTCGAAACATCGACTGGATAAATCGGAGAAGAGCGAACACACGGATATTCCAAGAGCGAAACGGAAA
Source organism: Cataglyphis livida (assembly GCA_039654365.1). NCBI lineage: Eukaryota > Metazoa > Arthropoda > Insecta > Hymenoptera > Formicidae > Cataglyphis > Cataglyphis livida. Next base: position 8,792,121 of record JBCEZV010000089.1, read on the forward strand.
AGATGTGTCTCTAACGGAAAAGAAATTTGCGTACGGTAGGACGTTGAATCCGTTGATACGGCCGTGAAAGCTGCGAGGATTGCGAAGCTCAAAGCTGAGACGGTCCTGGTAGACGCGAAAGCGCCACAGGTGGTTTAATTGCGATTTATTGAATCAGCGCGCGGGCTATCTCTTGCAGGACTTCCATTTGCTGCTCATCAGTGTTCGGCGAGACTTCGGCAAGAACGTGGACTTCAAGGAATAAGATCAAGGAATACGAGAGTGAAGGATGGAGAACGGTAGGAGAATTGGTAGGATGAGCGTCGATTATAAAAGTAAGTCCCGATTTTTTTAGATATCTTATTTGAAGAGAGTCAATTTTACAATATTTGTATTTTTGTAAAAATAGCTACCGTGATTTTATTCTCGCGATCGATTAAACGCACATGCCACGTCGCTTTTTTCGTGCATCGCAGCGGCGGCTTTCGAGTTTTCTTTTCTGTCTTTATTTAATTATTTTTATTTAATTTTAGCGAGGATTATGAATTATATATAACTATTCAATTATTGAATTATTTTGTAATTTCGAACTCAGATTATTTGGGAAACGCTAATATATCGTGTGTTTATGCGTCGTAATCCTCAAAGGTCAATATTGTTATTATCGCAAGTGTTTGAAATGATGAGCAAGAAATGGTGGGCTATGTTATATATGAAAAAATGCCTGATAATACGCTTTTTCTTGATTTCACGATTTATCGGCTGAATAAATAATTTTGTATAGAATCGTGACCTTATGTGTGACGAGAAATTTTTTTTCTTGAAACAACCGAAGAATCGATCGTTAATATTTTTGAAATATTTTTGAAATATTTGAAATGTTTTTTTAAATATATATATATATAAAATAATATATATATAATGTCCATTTGAGGTTGAAGCCCTTATGCCGTAATAGTAACGCTTCCTTCAAAAAGTGTTTGAGTTTTTTGTCTTTGCAAAAGTTCAAGTAAACTTTTTCCATCAAAAAGTTCATGTAAAATGAATAGATAACATTAATTTTCATACAAAATTAATAAGTTAGTAGCGCATATTGTTTTCCTAAATACAATGTAACAAATGAATTATATGAGTATTAATCATATAAGTATTTGCTCAAAATATCGCAGATAAACATTAATTATAACTTTTCTCTCATTTATTCTTTCTTTACATATTGCAAGAGCACTATGATTATTTTAATATGCAATATATTTATTATTCTCTCTTAATGTGTTATGACTATTAATTGAATCATTTTGGATAAATTATTATATCCATTTGGATGTTTGAAAAGTGGCCATTCCTCAAATATATTATTTAATATTTTGTTATATGGTTTCATTAACATTGCATATCGATGATTAAATTGAAGACCATTTTTTAGAACAATTTTCCAAAGTGTTTGGTTAATTTTTAACCAGTCCAATATTTTTTTAACATCTTTATAAAAAACTGAAAACATATTCCTCCCAAAAAAAATTTGTATTCAAAATTTTTTTTATTAAATTATCTACCATCATTGAAAAAGTTACGCATCGTCAATAGTTTTATGTATAATTGTTTTAGTTTAATATAATTACAAAATTTTAATAAAATAATACAAAATTTAAAGAATTCCGACTCGAAAGTTAAAATTCTGGATAGTGTGATGATACTTTTTTTATGAATTTGCTTGTACATTTTGCTTATAAAATTTTAATTTACAAAATTTCAAGTTTTCAAGTTTATAAGTTATATAGATAAAGGCAGAAATTATAAATAATTATTTTCTTTCGGATTTTATTTCTGTGCAATATGTCTTTATATAAATGTAGTTTATAACATAAATATTCATATTATATACATGAAAGTATGTAATAACATAGATAAATAACATAAATATAACATAGATATTTTCTATATTATGCTGTATTAATAATAATATTTATTAATAATAATAATATTTTTTGTTTTTATTGCTACTTAAAAATGCCATTATATACTTATTCAACAGCATTTTGTTATCTCCTTTAAAATTCTTGCTTTTTTATTATAGCTATTATAGTTATATTTAATAATGTTGTCAAAAACAAGAAAACATGTTTTCTTGTTTCTAAATTGACATTTATAGAGGCATATTACGTAGAAATCCGAAAAAAAATAATTGTTTATATTTTTGAGTGTTGTAATCCTTATAAAGGTTTATCAAATATTAAACAGTATTTGTGTAATGTGAAAGTTACCGAGATCATAGGCATTTGCTGCTTCTTTTCATTTTACATAAGTTAAACAAATTTTTGTTCTTTGTCTTTGTTTTTCGTTTGTTGTTAACAAACATCATAAATTATCTTTGTTCTGTATCTGTTTCTATTTTCAAAGCCCCACATACAGAAAAAAAGATCTGAATAATGGATACTATTTTTAACTATTAAACTTTTATAATATAAATAAAATAAAAACAAATACTTTTTTATGATTTGATTTTTTACAAACTTTTGTATACTATAATCATCACACTATAATTTTATTATATCTTCGATATTTTTAGAATACTATGTATAATTGTTGAAAAGATATTTCTCATTAATATATTTTTGTTACTGTGATATTTATATATTTAATTAGAGATAAAAATACTAAAAGTATAATTGCCGTTAAATGATTTAATATCGATTTTATCTCTTTATCGTCTTATTATTTTTTGAGTGATTTAATATCACTAACATATTTGTTTTGTTTACAAAGACTTTCGATTCGATGAATCTCAATCTGCAAAAATATCAAGTATTAAATATTGGCAAGAAGTATATAATAAATATCAATGTACTCACTCAATATCAGATGTCTTGAAATCTATTATCGACTGAAATCTTTGTTTTCGAAGAAGTAAAAATATCATTATTTTATTTATATTGCATATATAATGTTTTGAGGGCGACATGATTCCGATCGAGATTTCTTTTACGATGTTTATTTTTTCATGGTCTGTTGCCTTTAATAATTCTAAATGTACAGGACTTATTTCTTAAAATGCTTTTATGAGCATTTCGTTTTTTTTTTACATCGCTCCTAATATCTCTGTAAAATATATAAATTTTATATATAAATTTAATGAAAAAAAAACATTTAAATAAAATAAAAATTATATCAGAAAAAATATCAAATTTTTTATACACAATATTTAAGTTATAAAAAAACTTATCTTTTAAAAGTATTTTTTAAGGAATTTCTTTAAGAGAATAATATTTTCAAGAATATTTAAAATACACTTTTGGCATTCTTTGTATTTTATGATTTTTTAATCAACAATTGATTTTATACTCTCTGAGTGTATTATTTATAAATTAAGGGAATTATTGAATTGAATTTAGTTAAATGCCATTTATGTGTGAGAGAGATAAAGAATGATGCTTTAATAGGTATATTTCTTTTTTCAAGAAATAGAGACAATTATCGAATGTGTTATGTAAATACGAGAAAACACTCAGATGATCACCATTGATTTTTCATTAACGCCAGACACATAACGCGGTATTGTTTTGTAATAGTTGAATACAATAATCCAATATCGACGTAATGGAGTTCATGTCACGAGATTATCATACAAACTTCTAGATAAATAAGAATGAAAGAATTATTGCTGCTCTCTATAACCATTTCTGATTAATAGATTCTTTCCACTTCTCATTGTCAGACATGAAAAAAAAGATTTCGAATGAATAATGTCTCATTTGAACACATTATAACTCGGTTTCAATCACAATTAAACTACAAATTATGTTTCATGTTAAGATACGGTTCGCTTAATATGTTTACACTTGTCAAAAAATCAATGCGGGAAACTCTCAAAATTTTCAAAATTTCAAAATTTTTTAAAAACTTCATTATCTCTATACATCGAAACAGTTTGGTGTAAGAGAATCAAAAACTCTTTATATATCGATGTTGAAGATGGTTTCTTCGTAATGAACAGCGCAGATAAATATCACGTTATCAAAATGCAATAGGCCACGATACGCGATACACGAACGTTTCCATGAATTTTAAAAGGTAAATTTCTCTTCGGGTAATTTACCTTGACAAGCGCAGGATCGCAACTCAATGAGGTCACCATGTGTAAAGCGATGTCACCGCACTTGTTTTCTTTGACATTGAGATCTGCGTCGTTCACCAAGAGCAGACGCGATGTGACCAAGGACTTGATACCCCGTCCGGTAGGATCATGCGATTCGATCATTAAGATGCATAAACGTACGTTCTCATCCCGCTTATCTCAGATCGGCAATCTCGATCGTTCTTTTTAATCACGTTTCTATGTTTAACTAATCGTCGTAATTGCAATTGGAGGGATTAAAAACGGAGTTGTCTTCAAGCGTCTGTAACGTTAACAACTCCGCCAGGACCTCCCCGTGTGAATCGCCTCGCGTCGCGACAGAGTGTATCAGCGTGTCACTCTAAAATAAAAAAAAAAAATGATAATAGCATCGAAAAATTTGTTTGCATAAAATGCATAAATTTATCTTTAAAATTACAGCCTTCGTTAACCACATTTAATTATGTTTGCTCCTCTTTTTCAAGAATACATTGCAATTAATTACTGTAAGAAATGATTAAAGATTGAATTTTCAAACAGTGTCTGAATTTTTCTTATAGACACACTTTCAGGAAAAAGAATTTGATGATTAAGACAGATTGTCATATTTTCAAATATCTAGATTTAAAAATTAAGACAAAAATGTATCTGAACTTTTACGCGGTTTTTTAATATGATTGTATATAGTTAGTCATTTGAAAATATGTATTTATTAAAAAATAACCGTGAGATTATTATTTTAGCAATAAGAAAACTTTTTTCATGTATGAAGACTAAATATACGCTCGATTAAAACGAGAATAACCGCATATGAATGCATGCGATTAACGAACCACTCTAAAAACGAGTCTCGTCTATGAATAAAAAATCAGATATATGTAGGGGATTTAATCTGTAGTTGATGTCGAGCCCTTTCTGCAACATCGGCCAGATATGACATACGGCATTTCCGGACAATTTATAGCGGCCAAGTACAAAGCGCCACGATTATTCACCATTGATAGAGCGCCCGGCATGTTACCCAATCTCTCGACCAACGGTGCCAAATACGCTTTTTTCCTTGTCAATTCTTCCGGATTGACCAGGCACATCAATGCCCAATTATTTATATAATACGCGTATAATGACAAATATGAAATAACGACGTGATGAATTAAAAACTAGTAAATCAAATATTTGTTTATTTATTATTTTGTTATTTATTTTTTTTAATATCTTGTAAGAGTCTTAAGATAAAAATACGACTTGAATAAAAAATCTATTGCAAATTAAATTAAAATTGAGATTAAAAGTAAAAGAAAAATTTTGACTTTAATAATTAAATTGCATTATGTTTAAATCAGGATTAATTTTTTTATTGATTACATAAAAATAATATATTTGATGATATCAATTAATATATTTAAATATATGTATAAACGTGTGTATATTTTTGTTACACATATGTGATTTATTAATACATTTACATAGAAAATGAAACGAGTCACACTTATCGCCGTCTTCATCCACGGCTAGTTCCTTTACGGACTTCTTCAAGAGATTACTCATGGCTCTTTCCACTTCCTTAGAATGCAATCCTTCCTTTAATCTCTCGCTCGCTCTTACGGAATACGAATTACGTTTAACGAATGGTAATGTCATGGATATGTCTCGATTCGAGTTTCTATCGCAACAAACCAGGTCGTTAACCACATTTTTTATCATATTTTTTTTATCATATTTATGTGAAAGCCACGATAATTATAATACATATTTTAATACGCGCAATATAAAAATTATAGCTTTCATGCAAATTAAAATTATCTTAAAAAATCGGTTAAAAAGAATATATTTATTCGTATATAATGTGAGAGAGTTCAAAGATATTACTACTTCCAATTTATAATTAGTGTCTATATTCTTCCCTCAAAAAAATATGCCATTATCAGTAGACTTAAATATAATAGTCAATCCATCATTTTTTACATCGCATCGCATCAGCTAATGAAGATGTGTCTAGAATGTGGAGCACATTTTGGAACATATCTTGATCGTTTTCCCGAAAAAAAGAGGCTTTACTTTAATAGAATTATTTTATTCAAATTCTGCAAGAAATTTTTAATTTGTATTTATATATTTAAGAAGTATTTTTTACATATTTTTTTACACATCGTTAATTCACGAATTATTTTCTTCTAAACTAAAACAAAAAAGAAAAATATATCTCTGAAATATAAAATTTTTGGAATTTGTTTTATTCAATTTTATGGTGTATTTAAAACATATATTAATAATTGAGGATTTGTTTTAAAAGTGTCAGGTTTTCTTTCTTCTTTTTCTTATAAATCATCATATTGAATCCATGTTTTATTTTGGCGAAGACATATTGTGATGAAATGCCCTAATTGTTCATTCGATGTTCGAGTATGACGTGGCCCTTTATAATCACTGACTGCTACAAGTATACATTTTTCTTCTTGATTGTTAAATAATATTTTAAATTGCGTGGGTAATTCTTTTAACATAAAATATTTTTCTTTTCCATCTTTACTATATATTTCTATAAAAATTAAAAGACCTGAAAAATATAAATTAAATAAATAAAATATAAATTATAAATTTGCTAGACATACAAAATTAATCAAATTTAAATGTAACATTTACCTGCTGCTATAATTTTAGCTGTAGTGTTCGAATGGCATATTTGGCAAAGTTTTAAAATTCTCGGCGTTAATGCTAAATAATCTTTAATTGCATTATCAAATAATTTTTCTGTTAAATTTATATCTTCTAAAAATAAAATATTTATTGTTTTGCGTTGATTAAAATAACCGTTCAAGCACAATATATCTTGTTCAATGCTTGGACAATCAATCAGTGTTTTATTTGTAACATATCCGACACTACAATAACAATTAATAAGATTTATATTCCCTTGAATATTTGGGTCAAATATATTAGACAAAATTTCAGCACGCAATCGATATGTTTTTGATGTAATACCTATGTACAAAAAAGATTATTCAGCAAAAATAATTATGTATTATATAGAAAATTAACCATCAATTATTGTCAAAAAATCCTATCGCAAAATTAAATGCTATTTATGAATTTATTGTTTCTATGTCTGATTTTGTTGTCCAACCGTTTAGTGCAAATTTTCGATTTGAATGTTAATTTGTTTAAGTAATTTAGTTAAATAGGCTTTTTTAATCTCGATTACCTTATAATCGAATGGAGCAACAAATTAAAACATAAATATGTATAATTTTTAAAACATAAGTATATAATGTAATAAGTATATATAAAACATAATATATATAATTTTGTAATAGTTTTGGATTTTTTGACAATAAGATTTATATTTATATTAATATAAGTAAATATTTTAATTGCTATTAATTGCTAATAATTGCTATTAAAAAAAGTTAAATATATTTAAGTCGAACCTGTTTTTAATATATTATTTATTATTTTAAATAATGGAATGGATAATGTTTTTTCTTCTATAAATGCTCTAATGTTAGTAATATCATAATTTGCAATCAAGAGACTTTGATATAAACTATCAAATGCACATGTATTGATTACTGTCATCGATTTGTTTCCCAATTTCATTGCTTGTAAAGTAAGACAACTATTATTTTTAAAAAAAGGTATTTTTTCTTTGGTTTAGATTTCAAAATATCGGAGACTTCATCCATCCGTTGACCTAAATATTTGCCAACTTTCCGTTTCTTGGATTGTTTAGTTACTTTCCCTCTCCAGTTTTCTATTTCTCGTAAAGCGGTGATTTCTGGATCTGTTAAACTATTTTCGAAATCAAAATGTTTTTTAATTTTCTTTTTCTTTAGTTTATTATTTTCTGTTTGCATCGCATCAAGATTTTCTCTGTCAGACAAATTGTCGTATTCGTCGAAATCAAATTCATGTATTTCTTTTAACTAATTGCTTTGTAAATTATGATCGTTTATTGGTAATTTAATATTACTCAAATCAAAAGTTGCTTCATTTTTTATATCGATTTTATTGAAAGATTCGTTTAAAATTTGAGACATATTTTGTCTATGATCATCTGAATATGAGTTTGACTGTGGAGGGGAAAGTATATTTTTTGCATTTTTTTTAGGTTTATTAAGATTTAATATTGTGTTTTGTGATAAATTCATATTTTTATGAACAAAATCTAAATTATCTTGAAATTCATTAACATTATAATAATGATCAGAATATGTGAATGATTACTTGTTGATACATCAATTTCTTTTCGAGATATATTAGCGTCTGCTATAATGACACGTCCCATTAAATATTTAATGTATTTTTCTACAAATTTATCCACTCTTAAAGAATTAGGAATGATTAATTTTTTTAATTTGTTGAATTCACTTTCAAATGGCGCACTTGATGCTGGTACGCGTCCATAACCAAATTTGTCTCGGTATATATATTACTGTCGGTGTATATATTACTCCATAAAGCAATTAGACCGATGTCACGTAATAATTTTTTAGCAATATAACGTGCGTAATGTGTATTAGCTCAAGTAACATTCTGAGAAATACTGTCCTGAATTTCACAATTTATTTCTTCTCCCCATTTTAACTACCAATTCAAAAATATTTCCTCCTTTGTTTGCTCATTATTGTCAGATAATTTACGTAAATCCACTGTCACTGTTTTAATTTCTTGGTCATTTAAAATGACCGCATAGCCATTTTTGGCAAGTTTATATTTTGGCAGATTGTATTTAGCGTTTAAAATTTGGACGCTTAATCGCCCACACGCATCTTCTATTTTTATTATTTCTTGCAGTCTTCTGCAGACAGTTATTGTCTGGATTTTGTCTATGGTATTTTAAATGCTCAGAGGCTCTTTCTATAAAAACATTTAAATTACCTAATATACACAATTTAAAAATCACACACACGCACACACGCACGCACGCGCGCACACACACACACACACGCACGCACACACACACACTTTTTTGACGTAATAAAAATTACTGCAAGCATTTTGCAAATTACAACATCGTATGAATATTCTCTTGATAATTTTTTATTAGAAATATGATGAGTACTCTCGAATTTAGTGAAGTATCTTTCTATCTCTACATTGTTATAAATTCATTGTGGTGGACATATCGAAATAGCATCTGAAATAAAAAAGATGTATTTTATAATTTACAATTAAGAAATACAATAACAATATTTTTATGATTTATAAAATTTCACGTGAGTTATGCTGCATAACATAATGTATTATTATGAGTTAGAAGGATGTAATGAGGTTGATGCATGAAAAATTCTTTTCTGTCATTATCCATAAACTTGGATGTTTTACATTTATATATGCAAAAGTCAAAAGAGTAAAATTTTCTTTCTTGAATATGGAAATATAGAAAATATTTTGTTGTCCATGATCGTCATCATCTGTAATGCTAATCAACAATTACGCCGTTATGATTATGATCATGAATATTCTCTAAGTGCTTTACGATTATTCCAATGCCAAATTTAATATTTTTCCTTCTTTTTTTTTTGGTGGTCCCGTCAGTTCATTTTTATACGTAAGCTATGAAAAATATAATAATAAAGAATTTAATATTTTGTCGATATATACATATTTTGCTCAAGTCAAATAACTTCTAAATTAATAAATAAATTTTATTGTAATAATTTTAATTGTAACAATAATTATAATTAATGTACTTAAACTCTATACGTAGGTCGATGAAATAAGATTTTTTGAATTTGAAAATGATTTCGAATCATTAAGGAATTGAAAATTTTTAATGCTTTTTTGCGGAGATATTGCACTATCTATTGAGTTAATAATGATCATTTTAGATAAAATAAAAAAAGAATATAAATCAATAACAAAAATTTTAAGAATTAAAAAATTATAAAAAAAAATATAAATTGGAGTGTAAATCGGAATTATTCAATATGCATCATTACTTGTTAATAGAAGAAAGATTTTCAAATGAGGTGAAAACTTCGTGCGCAATTAACTTTGTACTTGTCCTGCTATTTTTTATGAAGCAGAGATAAAAAAACTGCAAATGCGGTAGCAAAAATGTTTGATGAAAATTAGTAAATGCTATGTAGAAAAATAATGTTAGTTTTCGTGTACTAATTTTATTAATAATTTTTGAGAAAGTCTTATTTATATTTAATCTATATCCTAGTATATCTTTATATAAATGTTAATATAAATTATACAATGTGTAAACTTTGTTTCATTTGCAATATTTTTGTACGTTATTATATAAGTAAGATCACATAACTCTTTAATATTTTATATATTATTATTGTCAAGATGTATTAAAGGTCTGTCTACATATTGAATAAAATTTTTCATTAAGGTTATCGTTATCTGAAAAATAAATAAAATTGTAAACAAAATTACAGATTAAAGTTACGGATTAAAAAAACTGAAAACATACATATTATTTTTATTAATTGCTTAATAATGTATATTGGCTAATTGACTTATATTTTATAAAGATTAATGTTTTTTAACCATTGTTAGAATTAATAAAAATTAAATTAAATTTGCCAATATAGGATCTATTTTACATTTCTCTATATGATTCTAACCTATTATATCATTCCATTTAGTGACATTTAGTGGATAAAATTTAAAAACAAGAAAGGTCACATAAAACGATAAGTATTGTAGATAAATTTTCTGTATTATTAAAAACAAAAAATAAATAAATAAATATAAATATATATATATATATATATGTGTGTATGTGTGTGTATATGAGTGTGTGCGCGTGTATGTGTGCGCCCGCGCCCACATATATATGATAACATGCATATTAACGTCGATCTCACCCATTTCAATGACCTTGACATATATTGTTAATCCTCAGACAGGCGTGTCAAAATTTGAAACGTGACAAATGAATGGTCGCGTGGGATGTAAGCTACACCCTAGATTATTTTCTTCGTAAATATTAACAAGAAAAAAATTTTTACTTTCTCTTCGATTTTATGAATCTTTAGACATTTCTTTAACATAATTTCTGAAATATGAAAAAAAAATTTAATTTTAATAAAAAAAGAAAGAAGCCTTTATTCTCGCAATAATAAAAATTTCGCAATTTTGCATATTCTATAATTAACGATATTTTCATTGATTAAATATTATTCTATGGTAACCAAAAAGAAGAAGGTCTAAAGTAATTAAATTAATAACTGCAAGTTGAATATAATTATTTAGATCCTTATCTTAGCCTCAAGAAGATTTTACATTTTGACTTAACATAAAATCTATGCGTTTTTATTGCTATAGCAATAAATATTATGTTAATCAAAACATAACTAAAGAATTTATGGAATTATATTAGATAAGTCACACATTAACATGTTTATAATATTTTTAATAATAAATAATAATTATTCCACTATTAAAATATTGGTTACATAGATAACAATACTAATTTTTAGTAGTACAAAGTTTAGCTCTACAATCTTTGTATAATAAAATCATATGATTTTTGCACATGATTGGTTGATGCATATGATTGGTTGATTGCATTCATGACAAGACGTCTTTACTTTTATATCATGTTTCCTTGGACAAACAGTGCAACGTACAGTTTTTGTATTTTTTGTACATTTTCTATTGATTTTATTGGAAGTGGCAGTGACAAAAACTGTATAGCCTCATCATGTAAATTTCTGGGCATATATTTATTTGAAGCTCTCTTTTTTACTTCATCTTGAATTAAAGAAAGACCAATTTTTTGAGAAATTGTCGTCGAGACATTTTATTATTACTTTTATTGAGATGATAAATTATGAAATCATTCCAATAAGGAAGTCGATAAGATGGAAAAATAATCTTAACGGGTATCTGCGTGTTGTTCTTGAGACTGAATATATGCCAACCATTTGATTTATCATCAACTGCTCCTTTAGTCATATTGTAAAATTCAATTATTTCTGGTTTATGTGTTTTGTCATTGACATTATTACTATGCATACTTGAAATTAGCAAAACATTTTTATTTTTTTTTAGGGACATATGACACCAGTATCATATTTGCTCTGAATCCAAATTGACTTGATTTTTCGATTACGAATATTGACAAAAGACGGTGGCAACTCTCTTTTATTAGAACGAATAGTTCCTACAACAATAATTTTTGTTTTAAAGAGATCTTCAACTAATGGAATACTACAGAACCAATTGTCTATGGTCAAGTTTCTTCCAGTTCTCTCAATTGTTCTTACTAAACGCTTCACATCTTTTGAGCTCATTGTCTGTTTTACAAAATGCAAACATCATTCGAAGGTACATGCCGGCCGCCACAACTGTTTTTGCGTATATTTTTTTTTCTAAATATTTCTCACTTAATAATTCTGCTCGGTGCTGGGCAGAATTATATTATAATAATTATATATATTAAATTTCATTATTTTGAAAAAAAATCTCTATTCCTAATCGTTATTTTCGTTTTATGTAAGATGCGTAACGTCGGCTATGTGTAAAAAAATAACTTTTATCATTAATTGAATCTATCATTTATTATTTATTGAATTATTTCAATACAAAGGTAACGTACTTACAATTAGATTTCACTCAGATTCTAATTTTGTTAAATATGCAAGTTACACTTCACCGATTTTATTGCCACTTAAATATGTTGCTACTTAAATATGTTGTAGAAAAGATTCTTTCGAGTAATTTGCCGCAAGAAAAAAGTGGAGAAAAGTATTCGTTTAGAAGATATAATAAATTGAAATTTTACAATTTTAATGCTTTCTTTGAAGTTTTATAAAATAAAATTAGGAACAGTGATATTTGTGTACATTGTATTGCTTGTAGAGGACGTAGGAAATGTTTATTACGTTTACGAGATTGGTACAGGATCATAAATATTTTTTCTCCTCTTCCCGCCTCGAAAAAATTCTACTCGAAGCTACAATTTGAGTTATAATATAAATCAAATTTTAATTTAAAATCAGAAATAGGTTTGGATTAGGTTACATCTTTCGGAAGTGATGCTCTTTGAAGGGGGGGGGGGGGGGGAGAGAGAAAAGAAGCGGAACCCACTGTATCCACGCATACACTTTCCCATTTATACAACAATTATGGGATGGACCTTGTATTATAAAGTATATGCTTGGACGTAGTCGATTCTGCCCTCTGCGGGGGGGGGGGGGTTCACTACCAAAACTAGACACATAGGTTTGGATCTTGCTTTACATGGAACATTGTGGAATTTCGCTTTGCCTACAATATATGTGTGAATGCAGTGGATTTTACCCTTCTTACGAGGGCGCCTTCTAGAAGATATAACCAAATCTATTTCTGATTTAAAACTAAAATTTGGTTTGTGTATAATTACATTATATAACCCAAATTGTAACTTTGAGGTAGAATTTTTTCAGGGAAGGGGTCTCGACCCTCCTCCACTCACGCGTTAAAGTCGTAAGTCCTTTTCAATAAAAAAAATAATAGATTATTACAGCATACACAAACTTTAGTACCTTTCAATTTTATCAAACTTTAATTTGTCATATCTTCTAAATGAATACATTCCCTTTTTTTTACGGCAAATTACTCAGAAGAACTTCTCCTACAAAAAACAACATATTTAAGTAATAAAATCGATGAGGTGTAACTTTTTATGCATATTTACACTAATTTTTTTAAATTCTTTTTATTCTTAACAAAATAGCTGAAATATCTGTCACAATTCATCTTGTTTCTTCTTTCTCCATATGGAAGTCTGAATGCGATACAATTATTGTCATGAGTGATCTTGACATTGTAATAAGTGGCGGTCGCAATCCGTTAGATTCGTTTTTATTTTACCATAATAAATAGTTTGTATCTTTAATGGTGAATTAAAAGGTATTGCAATTTCAAATCGCCATATATACGTGTTAAGTTTTAAGTATGTGCTTGAAAAACTCTTGAACAATACTGTAACAAAACATCTCCCATTATCTCTTCCTTGAACAAAAAATGTATGTATGTATGTATGTATGTATCTTTATTGACCCTCTCAGGGTTTCAATTACACATTTACATTACATCTGACTCCTTCTTCATCATCCCGACCTGGCTCTTAGCCCTACAATCTAAATCCTCCCCTTCTCGCCTCTCGACCTTCCCTCTTCTTTACCCCCTCCTTTGCCCCTCGATTCTTTCCCTTCCTCCTTCTTACCTAGCCCTCTTCTCCCACCATACTTTTCTCTCATCCCACTTCCATTCCTTCTCATCTCATCTCATAGCCACAGCCTTCTATTATCCATTGTACTTCTTCCTTTCCTTCTTTCCTTCCTTGCCTTCTCCATCATTTTCCATCTTAACCTCCTTTCTTCCATCGACAAATCCTCGTCTACTTCAACTCCTCATTTCCTCCTAATTTCTTCTCTCCTCTCCAGGATCTTCTTCCTATCTTCTTCCTCCTCTACCCCTATCAAAAGCACCTTTCTTCCTCCTTTTCCTTCTCTTTCTATTGCCCCTGTCAACTTCACTTTCATGTCCAGAGACTCCTCCATCATGTCTTTGGCCATCTTCACTCTTTTCGTTGTGTCTCTCCTCTCACATCCATATCAAATTCCTCTCCCTCCTTCCTATTCCGTTCACCCTTTTCCCTTTTCTCCTTCACCAGTCTCCATTCTTCCTCTGACCCTTCGCTTTCGCTCTCTTTCTTATCTCTCTCTGCCCCTCAATTTCTCTACCAGCTCCACCGTCCACATTCTTCTCTCCATCTCTTCTGTCCTCCTCTGCCTGTCTCCTTTCCTCCCCTTGCCACTTCCTTTTCGTTCTGCTCCTATTCCTATTTACTTTACTCTCTCTCTCTCTCTTTCTCTTATCACTCCACCTCACTCTTTTCTCTCCACTTTGTCTTGCCGTTCTTTCTCTCTCTCCATCCTATCCTCTCTCTTACTCAGCTCCTCCGCTATTCTCCACTTACTTTTCTTCCTTCTAACATTCCTCAACAAAAAAAAAAGAAAATGATATATATTTCAAAATATTTTTCTGCCTTTTTTATATACATATTTTATTAACATATCTCAAAGAAAAACTCACTGGCGATAGTTGCCATTTTTTTTCATTTCGAAATGTACAAAAAATATCTGCAATGATTTACTCACAGATGAGATAAGGATAATGTGTTAATGTTGTAAGAATGCCAGCTAACATTATGGACGCATCGTCTGTGATCTCTTACATGGAACACTTTTTCCCATTAGAAAGTCATATACTGGAATTGAGAGAAAAAAGCATGTAAAATCAAATTGTTTATTTTTTAATAATTTTACATACAATAGATTAATAAGATCACAAAAGTTACTGATGAGCCAACCTCTCGAATTTCCCGTGCAAATGTATTTTTTGTTATTCGGTTATAGTCTCTAGCGAAAAACGACAACGTATCAGATTGTTATCGGACGCAATATAACCGTATACGTCATGACACTGGTGTCGCCGTCTAAAATTTGCATTTTCCGTACTGAAACAAAAAAATACCGTATATATATTTGATGATTGCTCATAACAATCAAATATTATTAGAAACAAACGACTTACGATGAAATACATTTAAATATAATTTAAAAATAAAAACAATGACTGTCCGAATCAATTTTTTATGTGGCTTCAATGAATATTAACGGCAATATTAATTATTCCATATTATTTGTTTTTATTATAATTTTCACTCTTGCGCACTTTTCATATTTTTTAATTCAATTTTTACAAATCTAATTTATCACATATGGATACAATTGCAAGAATTTGTCATTTTGCGTGTCAATCTCTTAATTCTTGTTACCAGCCCATACACAGCTTAGAACATTTTAATTACATTGCAGCAATGTTACAATCTTGCAAGTAATAACGTAATATTATAAAGATATTATAAAATTTTTTAAAAATATTAAAAGTTTAATAATTATATTTAGAAGCTTCTAAATCCGCTCAAACAATTTTTTGCGTGATCGGACGATATTGTCTTTTTGAGAACGTTAGAGATTCCCTCGCGTAAAATATCCGAAATTTCTTCGCGCGATTTCCGATGAATGGAGTCTCAATAGTAGAGAAAGCAAGTCGATACAAATTCAGTGAGCGATTAGGAGCAATTAAAAAATGATATTCGAGAACGGAGTTAAATTCAGAATTTTCTGGCATTGTAATCAATCCTTATGAGATATCTATGTTTCAAGATTTTGCACCCGACATGTTGGGTCGTTTTATTTAGTTAAAAATTTTAACATTTGGTGTTTTAAAAAAAATAAATAATGATATAAAGTGTTCTAATAATAAATCTGTATAATCTTTTGACATTGATAGTAAAAATTATGATAACAAAAGAATAAACTTATTCATAAATAGCCTTTTTTAATTAGACAATTTTATTAAGAATGCAGAATATAATATTTTTTTGATTAGACAAGCAAAATTTTTTAAACTTTTTGAATTAACAAAACGATATTATTTGATCACTCACATTTTATAAATATAAATTAATAGTAATATAAAATTCGGTTGCAATTACAAAATTAATAATTTTTTTATAATTTTAACAAAATATCTGTTACGATAGAAAACACTTTTGTTATTTTAAAAGTAGTATAGAACAATATGATATTAAATTAATGAAACATTTTTTAAATAAATATTTAAAGTTTGATTAGTATTATTAAATATTTTGTACGGTAACAGTCTTGCTCCGCATGCACATTCTGAATATTAAAACATTGCGTTAGGAAACGTCTAGAACCTTTTGATATAAAATATTGCAATAATTTGAAGAGAATATTTATAAGAGATACAACACAATATATACGATATATATACGATATGAAAATTAATAATATGTTCTATGTAATATAATTGATATATATTATAAATATATTACATAAATATTTAATACTGAAAATATATTTAAAAGATCATATATATATATATATATATATAGATATATATATATATATAATACAGGGTGATTCAGAACAACCTTCCGTCCATTAAATGACGTATTCCTCATACAATTCTAAGACAATTTTTCCTTTACCAAAATTTGAATTGAAGCGTAATTTTTAAGTTACAAGCAAAAATAGTTAGCAAATCACGCGTCGAATACAGAAGGCAGGCAGTAGCGGCGCGACACGCACACGTCGCGACTTGCACGGTTACATGTCGCGCAGCGCTAGGCAACGTACAACAATGTTCGCGCAGTAACATTTGTCGCTCAGTGTCCGCGGTCCGTTGCTATTAATAATAATCGTGCAGCAGTTAATAATACGTAGCATGAAAATTCACTACGCTGTGAGTGAGCAGGTGAATGAGTGAGTGACAGAATGAGAGAGTGTTAAGTGTTTGTGTAATAAAGAGAAAGAGAGCGAGAAGAAAAGTGTATGCG
>JBCEZV010000089.1:8922720-8935017 GCA_039654365.1 Cataglyphis livida
ATATATAATAATATAAATAATAATATAAAATATATAAAATATATAAATATAAAAAATATAAATTAATAAATATAAAGTATTATTAAATATTAATAATAAATAAAACGTGTGCTTTTAGCAACATCATTTTAAACGTTTCATTATTAACCCCAGAACCACGCGCATGAGTCCGTTGGTGTCCGCTCCAAATTTTTTACCTAAAATAACTAAAAGACCAAAGCAGCGACAGGCGTGGTGAGGCGCTGAAAAAAAGTAGGGGTACTAAGAGTGTCTAGGGTAAACCAAGGTCGATTTCTGTCAGTTTGCCTGTAGAAATGTTATGTCCTTTCTTTTAACTATTTTCCATTATTCCACAAATTTTATAAATAATTTTTCGCGCCAATAGCTTTGTTTCAACCGCTTTTCAACCGTTAACAATATGATAATTTTTTTAATGAAAAATATCGATTGTTTCATAAAGTAAAACAAATACATAACAATTTAGAATTTATGTGGACCACGTTAAATTGATGTAAAACGTCGTGGATACGAATGTGCGAGTTTTTAGCATGCCAAAAGATATGTGTATGCGCATAGTGCGGGGGACTAGGGGACTAATACGTGATTAAATGAATATTTTTTTGACTGCATTCCCGATTCTCTCGATCTTATCAACGACGATAGCTGCATTTCGATAAAATGCCTGAATTATTGATCCTTCGAGATGTCTAGCGTCACAATTAAAAGCCAGATAAAGTCATATCTCTCGTTTTATTTTTACGTTTTTGACGAGGGTATACTCGAGATCGAATTGCAGAGAAAGAGAAAGGCTGTTATCTCGAGCGCTGACATCGTGTTACGAGGCATCGGGGAGCCATCCCAATTTCGTGGCGCAATCTGTTCATTTGCATTTTTGCACCGAACATGTCCGACATTCCGCCGTACATCTCGCTTGTTGTATTGGTTTTTGCTTGCAAATACATAGGGAAGATTCCGCGACGCCATATATGTACATAAATGCTCATATCGAAGAGCAAGATGAAATCGAAACGAAATAACATTTAAATTCTCTGGCCACTGCCACTCACAACTAAATTACTTCTCGATAGGTTCGAGCAAATAAAAAAAAAAACGCGATTTAAAATTGCCAGGAGTGATCTTCAGCAACAATTTTACTTGAAATTTTTGTCTCATATCTATTCGCCTGTGGTAAAAGACATATATATTATTATACTTTTTTCTTTTCAAACATACATATATATATATATATGATATGTAGATATTATTCAGCGCGCAAGATACAATGTTCCTGGCTAAAAATATACTTTATGAAATCGTCACATACACACACATATCGATCGATTTTTTTAAGTCAAACGTCGAGCAATAAATTCGATATTATATATTTTAAGAGCAACAAATTAAAGAAACATTTTAAGACTAAAACAATAGCAGCAACTAATTGCGTTGATATACTTTACTCTTGTAGGTAAACTAGCATCCTCACTCGTTCGGATTTTTTAAATTTAACTGCAAGCAATAAATTTAGAAATGATTTATTTTGATAAGATGCATTTAATGCAGAATATAATGTTATAAGAAATTATTTTTGTTAGCTACATATTTTTGATTTTTATTTTCCATGCTCATAATATGTCACATTAATGCACAATTAAAAATTTAATATTTTCAAAATTTGTTTGCAGTTTTTTGAGCAATTAATTAGCAATAAATTTTAGTGTATTAGTTTTTTGATTTGCAACTAATTATATGTGTTTTTCGGAAATGGGGTTGCTAGCTTAATGGCAAGTCAGCACCCCCTTTAATATCATTTTCCTGTTCATGGATAGGAGCAATAAATTCGGACTTAGGACAATAAATTAGCAACAAATTAGTACTTAATTACGCATTATAGCCGAATCCGATTTTTCGAGGTGAAGGTAAAAGGTTAATATGGGTATGGTTTTTATGATTAGTTCCCCAAAAAAGTTGTACCTAACCGAGCATCATGGCAAAAAAGTGGCTCAACAAACCGCAGATACTGATCGCAGAATCTCGTCTCATTTACAATCACAACGATATCCTATCACAACAAAAATAATTTACATACTTGTTTCAATTTACATAAAATTTTCTTATAATGTATAAAATGTCTCGTGATTTCAGCATTAAAAATGAGATTTCTGAGAATCTATTATGCATACTGTTTCAATTTATACTTTATTTATAAAGTTTATTTTTATACAGAGTTTTAATTTATATGAAAAATTTCTCTTATAATATATAACTTTTCGGGTTATCGGGCTATAATATTGGGTTTCATTAAAACCGATATTCTCAGAAATTGATTTTTTCAAATTTAATGTTGAAATCGCAAACATGCAAAATAGTCAAATATGTAAAACATTCGCATTATGCAATTGATAGGATATTGCGGATGTTTGCTGATCAATAATGAATCATTGATATAAATAAAACATAAATGCAAAGTGTACGTTGTGTATATTAATAGATCTCGCAATACCTGTCGTTAAATAACACATTCCTATTGATTACAATGAGAATGCATTTTCGAAGAGAAGCTTTTCAAACTTAGAAAATGAGAAAAAAGATAACAGGACGGCTTTTGTTAATGACTCGCGTGAGCACTTGGCTCGAAACGTTCTCCGACTGGACGACTCACCAATAAAGCGGAAAAACGAGTTAATGGTTAGATCGTAAAACTGGTGTCGGTTCCGCGAACAATTCGTCTTCTCATGCAAGCTCGCTAGTGGCGTCTTCTTTTACGTCAGCTTCTCGCCTCGCGCACAACTAAAGAATAGCCCTCGTTCTGCATCCATCTTTTCCGCTATCTGCCGCCAGCTAAAGAGCGTCTCTCTTTAACAGAAGCGCCTCAGCCGCGAAATCAGTTAAGCGACGGCAGTTCGTGCACCGACCCCGGCAAAAGTTCTCTCGTGCTCACAAAAAAGGCGTATTCTTGTCGCCGCCGTTGGCGCCAACGTTGCTCGAAGAAATTTCGGAACAAAATTGAAAAAAAAAAACATCCATGTCAAAACAAAAGATTCGGAATAATACTGACAAAAGAAGTATTAAAAAGCGCGATAAAAAAACATAGATTTCAGAGACGAGGAATGAAACAATTAATTAAAGGATTATGTCCATTTTGGGTTCCGAGTAAACAGTCATAAGTCATATATTAATCGATAAAGGAATATTCACGAAGTACAAAAGATTTTATATGATTAAAGTCTGGCAATTATACGTACATACATGATCATAATAACGAGCTTTTGGACAGCCTCAGCACTTTAGACACTCATTTTACAAGTGCTTTTTGGAATTTTTTAAAACTTTTTTGATGCCCTATAATTCTAGCTATATCTCAATGGTGTTCACCAGGAACCCAACTTCAATGAGAAACTGGGCATAGTCCATGACTGTACCTAATATGGGCCCGAATGAGTCATTAATTAGTCGATAGGATATTCACAAAACATGAAACAAAAAATTTTAATTATCTAATTAAAGTTTGGCAAATGTACGCCATATATACATATACATGGTCATAGTAATAAACTTACAGTTCTAGCACTCAGGGGACTCATTTTACAAGATTATGGCCCTGGAATTTCTTAATCCTTTTTTAATGTCCCAATTCCAGCCATGTCTCAATGCTGTTCACCGGGAGCCTAATTTCAATAAGAAAGTGGGCATAACCCTTTCTATTGTACTCATATTTTATATATTTTCGTAGTTGTTTACTTTCTCGATAGATTGTATAAATAATTATATAAATTAAAACTCGACACATAAAATCTATCGTTATAATTTGCTTCAATAGGGAAATATCGAATATGAAAAGTCAGAAAAGTTGTTGAAATTAATTGTGAGAAATGTCGTAAAGATTAATGTCGATTCATTAAATTTGGAATAACCAGTGCCATCCTGAAGTCTTAGATGAAAAAAATGCAAATGCTATCTATGTAACTACTAGCACTTTTCTCACACACACACACACACATACACGAAGAAAATAACGCTGCGAGCCAGCATTACGATTTTCACATTTTCAGAGCATAAATCTCTTTCCTCTTTATAAAGTCGCTTCCTGACTGATGCATCTAAAATGTCAGATCGTCGCGATTCTGGATGACGATCATCAGCACTTTTCGGTCGAACGCTTCTACATACTCGACCCAGAAAGCTGGGTGGCGCAGATAAAATCGCATAAAGAAAAGAATATAAGCGAACGGCGCAAAGCTAGAAGAAGAAGATGAAGAGAAAAGAAGAAGAAGAGAACAAGCGAGATGGATTGTCGGAAGAAGGAAAAAGAGAAAAAAGAAAGAGAGACTTTCAGAAACTGAAAGGTCATAAAAGAGGCTCTACGTTGAATCGTTTGGCACTCGAGAAACCTGCCGGCACTCGTAACCACCCTCTTGACCTTATGTACTCTCCTTTACTACATTTTTAAGGCCCGAGCCACCTGTATCCCTATACCGTGCATACGATACTTGTGGAAAATATACATATACGCTCTCACGTGTACCAACATAGGACGAGACGGTGGCGACTTTGAGAACGGGCCCGGGGGACGGTCCCCGACAAAGAGCTCCCTTTGAAAGGGACCGTATTTGCAATCATCGTATATGCGGCCGCTCGTATTCTCTGTTTTATTTATTCTTCATGAGGACACATACCGTTACCGGTGTGTACCAGAGCTGCTTATGTGTCGGTTCTGTTCGAATACCATGTGAACGGAGTAGCGAGAGAGTCCTTCTCCGAGAGAGAAATAATTCCACTCCAGATCTACATGACAACTTATTTCCTACTTGGAGATTCTCTCCTGTGATATAAGTTTCAAAATACTGATTAATTGACAGTCAGAAAAATTCGATATAACAGATTATTCTTCAATTTTAATTTCAAACAGATAAACGCATTATCTTAAATATAAAAAACTTTTCATTACTAAAATTAAAATTAAATAAAATTTGAAGGAAAACACATGATGTCATTGAATGTGCATGCACCGGCGATGCAGTAGCAGCCGCAGTAAAACAACGAAGAAACTTCTGTTATAGTGTGCAAAAAGAATAAAATTGACAGTTTGTGCAATGCACTCAAAGTCCTCTTTCCTGCACATGGATTGGTATCCGGATTCCCGACTGCAGCATGGTCTCTGTTTTGAATCTTTACGTTGCACCAGTGAGATTTCGGACGACCGATCGAACGCAAGTAGCTGCATCGCGCCGCATACATTATTTCTTCCTCGACTTCAATTAACCGGTCGGGGTGACATTTTACGAGAGAATGCTACACGTGCGTATGTGCGTGCGTGTCATTGAGCTTCAAGTGTACTATGCGAATCGAAGGTCTGCGGCGCTTCCGCTAGGTCGCACAGGTTAAATATTAATTGTGGAAATCAAATAAAGATTTAAAATTGAATTGGTATAAAGAATTAATTGTGCCTAGAGATTTAGAAAAAATTATATAGTTTGCAATGTAAAAAATAAAATCATAAAAAAGACACGGTATATAATAAAATCATAAAAACAAAGCAATGTAATTAAACGATTAATTAATGTCGAATGTATTACAAATGAATTATAATGATTTATCGCTAAATAAGTTATACATACAAATTCATAAAATATCAATGTTTCGATATATTATATGTTTACTGTTTAATTAGTTCTTCGAGTAATAGCCAGAGTAAACAGCGTTAATTTCTCTCCCGTACTGTTTAATGAGATTTATATGAAATTGTAAAGTGTATTTGGCATTCCGGGCAAACGTGAATGACGATTCACTCAATGATCACATTGGTAATGGGATTATTTTCGTAACCCATATTCTCACAAATGTTCCTTAATTATTAAATTATCAAACAATTATATCGACGAAAAATGCCGATTATTTAATACAAATTTATTTTATGTAAATAAATAAATAATTGTTGTAATGGAGAAATTTATGTGCTATATATATATTATATATTTTTATGTCATTATTACAATCGTCTGTTTATCCTGTGCATTAGTAAGCAAATAAATAGCGCTTCATTTGTAATAAAAAAAATTTACTGTCCAACTTTCAAGAGGGGGCATTAAATTGAATATGCTTCGAATAAATTCACGGTTCTTTAAATTTATTCAAGAAATAACGAGCTCACACACACACACACACACACACACACACACACACACACACACACACACACACACACACATACACACACCGCGCGTGCAAAACGCGACGCAGTGGAATTCAAAAGATGGAATTACAGCGTACGTCTCCTGTTCGATGATATTCAAAGAAACGTTAGCACGCGCGCGACAGGGGTTTTTCTCCAACGATTTTATCCGCATCATCGAACGCTCCATTCGTGTTCCGCAATTCCGCGCTGGCAATGAGATATTTCGCGTCGCGCAATCTGCACCCGTGAGTCATATTAATCACGGGAAATAAGAGAGAAAGAGAGACAGAAAAAGAAAGAAACCGCGCAGCAGCCTCGATAAAAGTCATCCCTCCGACAATCGGTCGCGCCCGCGGCAAAACCGCTCATATTTTGCAATTTGCACGATGCACAAAAGCAAATATACTCAAATATCCTTGAATCAAGACCACGTGTCGCGGTGCAAGAGTTGTTAACGCACTCTAATTATTCCTCCCTTTGACATTTGTGACGCATGTGTCACTCACCGGTTCTTAACATCATGTGATTCAAGGAGGACTGACATCGGAAAATACGCGCTTTCAACGCCGCAGTAATTGAATACGAATAACAGCAATCTGTTATTTTGAATATAGTTGGATTACTTTGCAAAAGAGTTACCTCGTGCAATGTTATTTAAAATTAAAATTTGATAGATTTAAAAATATATTTTGCAGAAATAAAGTTTATAATAAAAAAAAACTTATAATAAAGAAAATATTTTAATATATTATTGGCATTAAATGCAAATCTAAAATTAAATCATACATGACATATAATATAATCTTAATTCCTTTTTTTGACGTAATTATATAAATTATATAAATTATAATTATATAAATTATATAAATTATATAATAAAATATATAATTATATAAATTATATTGCATAAACGCAAATTCATATCTACTGAAATTAAATTAATTCTTTGATAGTAATCACTTTATTCAAATTGAAATGGCAATTCAAGTTGAATTAATTATTTAACTAACTGTTGCAGGATTTTGACCGAATTTAAATCTACACTTCTGGTCTTCGTACAATTTCAAATATACAGTTCCTCTGTTACAAACGACATCAAGCGACGACATGTCGTGTCTCGCATCGTCGGGATTTTCCTGGAGGCAGCGATGTTCGCCGCGCACAAAAGCCCACTCGGCACAGAGAGGAAACGCAGAAACTCCTCGTGAAAAGTTCGCCGATAAGAGGCGACGGCATGCTGGTAGCAGGGTAGAGCGTAGAGCAACCCGCGGTTGCCTCGTCGGCGGCCACCCGACATTGTTACATAAATAAACGCGGCTCGTCTAGACATCGCGGGTTTATCGGTTTTCAGTTTGCCCTAAACCGCACTTCGCCGTCTCTCCGTCCCCTACCCTCTCACCCCTCCCCTCCACCCTTTCTTCAACCTGTTTCCCACTCCCCTCGGAGAGTTTTCGTTTCCTCCACGTCGTTTTCCGCGACCAACCGCGAATCGAAAAGCACCTTATCGGACGTTTGAATCAGTTTCTTACTTCACGAACAAAATCCTAATATATATGCATCCTTTATCATTACTCAATTAGTTTTATATTAAAAAGAGCAATTCACATATTGAAAAGTTTATTTTAATCAAATAAAAAGATCACCGTTTTTTCACCGTCAAATTTTATTATCTTTGGATGGCGAAGATATTTTAAAGCTCTGACGATCGTGCCGAGGCTTTTCAACCAATTCTGCAAAGCGAGGAATCTAAAAGATCGGTGGATCCGAGAAGAGATCGAACAAGGATAACGCTGGCGCACATCGCATAAGAAATAAATTTGGCGAAAGTGAACACTTTGTTCTACCTTCTTTTAGACCAAGAAAGAGAAGGCTGGAATAATAGGATGGGAGGAAGGATATCCCGTGAATGCATGCAAAGTGCACATACGGGTGGGCGTGAAAAATATGAAAGAAAAGTTGTCTATCATTTTGACAAGCAAGCGAAGAGTAAGATATCGCTCGCGCCACAATCCTTGTATTAAATCCGAGATTGCAAAATAAAATTTAAAAGACTAGACATAATAGAGCTGTTATATGGAATAACTTTTCACCAAATTTTAATTATAGGATAGAATTGTATTTTATTATTTTATTTATTATTTTATTCTTATTATTTTTTTTTATTATTTTATTTTTTATTTATTTTATTTTATTTTATTATTTTACTTTTTATTTTATTATTAGGCATGTATTTTAAATTGTAATTTTAATACATTGAAGAACGTGGCACATATGTCGAAGTAAGCCGCTGTTTCAAAAGTAACAAACGATATTTGCAAAATACAAGTCTTTATACTTTGCGCGTGCAATAACGGCGACTGCATTCGTCATACACCATTGTACGCACGTGTATGTGCATATGCATGGAGTCGCGATATATAGACGTGCGTATTCTCGCATGCGTTTCGCCGACCATTAATGCGAGGAATCAATTAGCTTCGCTTTGCCCTCAGTCTGACTCGCTCTCTCGCTCGCAAAAAAATCTTTCACTGGCATATCTCGTATACGAGATATCCGCGTATACTGGCATACTTAAAAGAAGCGGTACGTTCCGTAAACGTTCTGAAATATCGATCTTTGATTTTCAAAACGATATTTCCGATTTACCGAATTTCGTTGAATCTTATGGAAGAGATGCGTTTTTATAAAAATTATGCAGGGTGCTCTGAAAATAAATGTCAAAACTTCGGGAGGATGTAGAAAATAAAACGTAAAAAAATTCTTTAGAAATTTGTTTCGTTTTAAAAAAAATGGCAAAAAAAAATTTCATCAAAAAACTTAAAACTTAAAACGTATTAAAATTATTAGGTTTATCGAAAAGTATCATAAGATAAAAATTATAGAATATGGAATTAAGAGAAAAAAAAACAGGATGTACAGAGTATTTACTCAAATCCTATAAAAAATTTCTCTGAAAATTCCCTGATTT
Source organism: Cataglyphis livida (assembly GCA_039654365.1). Taxonomy (NCBI): domain Eukaryota; kingdom Metazoa; phylum Arthropoda; class Insecta; order Hymenoptera; family Formicidae; genus Cataglyphis; species Cataglyphis livida. Next base: position 8,931,864 of record JBCEZV010000089.1, read on the forward strand.
TCCAGATATTTTCCAAAATTCTAGATAAAAAGAATATTTTCAACATTTTTTGAGATATAATTTACTAAAATAAGATTTTTTATTGTACGCGTTTTCTAATGCTTTTCATTTATAGGAAGAAAAAATACACTTAAGTTTCAAATGCTAAATTTATGAATACTGAAATTTATGAGTACTGAAAATAAAACTGAATAGCTTTCGTAAAAATAAAATTTTTTAACTTTACATAACATTTTTATTTTTTGCCATTAAAAATTAAAATAAAGAATATGTATTGCATATTTAATATATTGTTAAAACATTAAATATATATAAACAGAGATAGATATATATTATAATACATTTTATTTTAGATTTATAATTTATTTTAGATTTATAATATATTTTATTAAAGAAGATTTATAATACATTTTAAACACATAATTCACAACATGACTTATTCGCGGATTGTCTTATATAATTATCAAAAAAAATTTTTTTTTAATTTCCTGGGTGCCAACAAAATTCCATGAAAATTCTCTGATTTTTCTAGATATAAAAAAGTTCCTTGAGAATTCCAGGTTTTCCATGTTCTTTCAGAAAGTAGACATCATGATAAATAATCTTGCGTTGTTACAATGTAATATTATTTAGCCTCAAATTATTTTACCTCAGAAGAGTTTTATTTTACTCTCTTTTCTTAATTCCATCCAGGTTTACAACTTTTATCTCATGATCTATTTTGATAAATCTACCAAAGTGTTGTTTTAGATTTTCTTGTAAAAACTTTTTTGTTTCTTTTTTTGTAATTTTCTTCAAAACAAAGCAAAAACAAACAAATCTCTAAAAAGCTTTTTTTCTTAATTTATCGATCCCTATATGTTCCCAAAGTTTTGACATTTAATTTCGAGACACCCTATATATAACATTTTATTCTTATAAAATTAAGTTTTAATTTTTCGAAGTGAGAAATGCATACTATGCTTCAAAATCTCTTCAATCTAAATTTTTTTTTACAAATGACGCAATATTCTTTAAAGGGACTTCTTTTAGGAAGAAGAAATTAAAGCGAAAGAAGATTAAATATATCTCGCCATGTTTTGCGCAAATACGGCAATCTCAACTCATCTTTATTATATTCGAATCTTCCTATATCTAAAAGCGATTTCTGAAAGAGCGATGTGTGCCAGAATCGCGTTGAGAATCGATCACAATCGACATTCTTTTCATTCAATATCGGCGCGATTAACGTCAATGGCAGTGTAAGCTCGCCTAAGCGAATATCGGCATGATCGTGAATGGTTTACGCGATGCGTTTTGGCGTCTCACCATGGCGATAATGAATGCAGGATGAGGGAGAGAAAGAGAGGAGAACGGATAATTGAATATATACGGAATGGCCGATGCGACGGTTTATATCGGCGAGATCGACGAGCGAGCGCCTCAAATTACTCGGCAATTTTCTCGCACACGCATGTTCCGACATGCGTTTTTAACGCCGGCGATCGCCTTTTGTGACTTGCGCTTCTCTTCGTATGTTATTGGCGCCGACGTTGAGCAAACACGAACGATCGACCGACGTCCGGACGTACAGCGTTAATGAGAACGTTTTTAGGGCTCTGTCGAAAAGTCTAGGACGAGATGAGAGAGAGAAAGAGAGAGAGAGAGAGAGAGAGAGAGAGAGAGAGAGAGAGAGAGAGAGAGAGAGAGAGAGAGAGAGAGAGAGAGAGAGTAAAGCAATTTCACGCATCAGTCTCCATCATGCAAATTACGAAGGACTAAAACAAATACTCGAATCTTGTTTTACTTACGCAAAATTATACATATGCAAAATTTTTGATCTATTAAATATTCACATAAGAAGAGAAATGGATCATGATACTCTATTATAAGGTTCTACATTATAAAGATATCACAAAATTAAAATTCGATTTAATTTGATATTTACTAAATATACAAAATTGCTTGTTATTGCTAGATTTAGATATTTATTCTCTCTCTCTCTCCCTCTTTCTCTCGCAGGGATATAAGGGTTATAAGAATTTAACAAATCTGAATTCAATTTAAAAATATCAGCTACAATAATAACTAAATAACAGCTAAAATAATTTAAATATCAATTTTTAACATATTTGTACATCAAATAAATTTATTAGAAATAGATTAAAAGAGAAGAAGAATCTTTTATTGCTCAAGATAAAAATATCTTTATCGATGTAATTTTTCAGATAGAGCGTATATACATTTTCTATTTCAATTCGATCTGGAAACATTAATTAAGGAAATTCAAAAAAGATCTCATCCAAATTAAGGTTAATTCTCGTGTGACACATTGCAGCTATCGCCTCGCGCAAAGTTTCCCGTCCTCAAGAAACCTGATCGATTCGTCGCGAGATAATAATAAATCTCGCATATCGGGTGTGCGAAAGTTTCGTATGGAAAACTTCAATAGCGCACAAAAGTGACTCGACGTTGGCGAGCAAAGTTGCAAGCCGCTTGTCGCGTTGCTCTTCCGAACGGATAAGAGGCGGCCATTGCAGCACGCGATATGCCACGATATGAGATTCGCGCTCTTAACTCCTCGAACGATTAACGACTGTACGGTTTCGACGAGAGAGAGACGGCGATTCTCCTCAAGAAGAGGCGCGGCCAAATATTCGCGGGAACATCGAGAAGGCGAGAGGAGAACACAGAGCGGCTCTCTTGTAGCTCTCTTCTCCCTCATTCCTCCTTCTGTCTCTCTCTCTCTCTCTCTGTCTGTCTCTCTTGCTCTCGTTCTCATTCCTTCCGCCCGCGCTTCGTCATCGTCCTTTCGCGCACGAACCCGGTATTAGACTCGTCTGCGCTTTAATTACTCTCCTCGAACTTCGTTTCTCTCTTGCGACTCTCAAGATTAACGGTGGCCTTCCGATTGTAACTGCGAGCTGTGTGGGATGAGGGACAGCCGCGGGCTATCTCGCTCGCGCCGTCGAAATCACCCTTTCCGAAGACTCTCGTAATCCCCGAACATCGGTTCTCTATTAATTCGTCTCAGAAGGGACACGGACGTCGTAGCGAGTTTTTTTTTTCAGGAAATCGTACGAGTATCGAATCTATTTAAGAGAATCTATGGGATATTGTGCCTAATGTTTGTATTATTATTCTCTGTTCGTACAAGAAAATATATATATATATA
>JBCEZV010000089.1:8939870-8950585 GCA_039654365.1 Cataglyphis livida
TATATAATATATAAAATATAAATCGTTAAAATTGGGAAAATAGTGAAATTCATGAATCGTAAGTAAAAGTTTGAGGGTCAAAAATACTCATTACTTTGTAATTAATAATAATTATTAGCGAAGAGCCTTAAAAACTCTAACAATCGAGATTTGACAGCTAAAAAGCTCAGGATCGCAGTTTTCCGCGATTCAGAATTGAAAATCCTGGAAAATTTAAATTCGCATATTTTTACGCAAGACTTAAAATTATTGCGTACGATGAGATGTACCACTTTCGGATAGCATCCTTCCTAAAGGGCCCTGTGCACGCGCGTGTACACGCGATTGCACACGTATTCCGGCTTTAGTCACGGATTGACGGTTGACCGCGCCACCATCTAACCGAGAACTCGTGTGTCCCTTTGTTTTGACTGATCGCCACCGGACCATGGCTCTCGCTCCTGCCCCTTTCGCTCTTGGTCAAGTGATTCCCTGGTTTTCCATGGTTTTCTGCGTGGTTTCCTCGCCGCGGTCATTTTATTACCATCTCTTCCGTCGTCAGGAATCCGACGACGACACCCTAGACATCTATTTGTCAATGCTGTTGATCAATCGATCATGCAAATAGAGTTGATGGTAGACGAGGCGATTTTCCTTTATAACAGCATGTTGCGAGCATGATTATTTCGCGTTATTACGCGATATAAAATTTTGTCAACATATTTGATTGTCGGCAAAAAAATTGCGAGGAAATAAAAATAGATAAAAGATGCATTACCTTCTTTAATATTCAATTATTCCCGATGGAATAGTGTGATTGTGCGTTTTCCATCATATAGACGCCACATCTGGCAACTTATAACCATTATGTAGCTATTAAAACGTTTAAAGTACGAACTGCGAGAGAGTGAAGAAGCACTTGGTGCATCTGTATAAAACATTCCCTGTCCCGTTGATAACTTAATAATGAAAGTATCTCTCTCTCTCTCTCTCTCTCTCTCTCTCTCTCTCTCTCTCTCTCTCCCCCCCCTCTCTCTCTCTCTCTCTCTCTCTCTCCCCCTCTCTCCCTCTTTCTAGAGCTCTAGTCGAAATCAATTCCGTGCGCATCAAACTTTATCGAATTTTCTGCAAAACTTTGCGCTAGCGGGGGATAAGAATATCGCAATGCTTTGTAAATCGAAAGAAAATTTTGAGACAAAAATTTTTTTTTTTTTAGAGATTTGCAAAAAACATTTATGGATAATGGCAAATTTTTTTTCAACGACGTGTATGTACAAAGATTGTAAAAAAATTTCGTGAGAATTCTCTGATTTTTCAAGTAATTTGTTCAAAACTCCAGATAGAATTAGAGAATTTTTAGAATTTTTTAAAACAAATTTTTTTGTGTGCGTTTTCATTAATATAACGAGAAAAAACCCATTCAAATTTAAAAATTAAATTTAAAAATATACTGAATAAAACTGAATGATTTTTGTAAGATAAGCATTTTTCATATACATAATATTTTCATTTTCTATCATTAATTGTAAAAATTACAATAAAAAATGTGTACTCAGTATTTTATATGCAGTATTTTTTACTATGACAATGAACATATAATCAAAGAGAGAAAGATATATATATATATATATATATATATATATATATATATATATTTATGATATATTTTAAACATATAATTCACAATTATTAGTCAATCAGATAGCCGATACTTGCAATATACGAATTAAAATGATCAAAGAGAAAATTTTTGAAAAATTTTTCTAAGTTCGAATAAAATCCCATGAGAATTCCTTGATTGTTCAAAATTAAAACGGAATCCCTGAGAATTCCAGATTTTCTAGGTTTCTCCAATCTTCAAGATTGTTTCTATAATCTTTTGTAAATTTTTAAAAATGTCTTAGTTTCATCATTGAGATAAATTTGATGATTTATGATAAGGCGTTTATAAATTGTTTTGTCAAGTGATGGATAATTCTAATTTGAATGAGTTATTCATAATTAAAATTTTTTTATAGAACACGAATAAGATGGAAATTGTATATTATTTTAGATAATATATGGTGAAATTTTAAAATAATAAAACGAGAATAAATTTGAGATGAAAACAGAATACTTAATATCGATAGATTCTTAAAAATTAATCCCGCTCGTTTTTATCTACTATATTCGCTCTGGCATGTAACATTTTTCAATCCAGGGCAGAAATATTAATGGAGTTAACGAGATTATTCGCGGATGAGGACGAGAGAGCATGAGAAAAGAGGAAAAAGGGGCGGAGATATGAGAGGCTGTTAAACGAGAGGGTGGACTCGAGGTGACACGAAAGGCGCATTTTTCTCGTGATGAGAATTAATGACTAGTACACGTGCGCAATATATGTGCGGCTCCAACACAGTCTTTCACTATGCAAACCTTTATTTTATTTCTTCCCCGTTCTCATCGTGATATTTGCACCGCAATCTCTCGTTGATTGTTTGCTTTTTATTGCATTTTGATACTTCCAGCAAGCGCGTGATTACACATTAAAATAATATTTATAGTACCCGTCACGTTTGGGAATACGAAACAACGGTCGATTGCGCGAAGTTGCTGTTTTCATGAGAATATCCGAGGGTATTTAAATCTTAGTACAATAAGTTTCTATCCCGATTATTTAACTTATCAAGTATAAATTTAAAATGATAATAAATAATAGATGCAAAAAAGAAGAAAGATGCAAATAAAAAATTGGGTGAGTTTTGCTGGTCGATACGTCACGAAAAATCTATTAGACAGAAAAACAAACTATATTGGATGTCACTTAAAGACTGCCCACTAAGTACATAAAGTTATTCCTTATCAAAAAATGTGTAGAAAAGTTATAAATCATTTTTTTCTATAACATTTAACAAAAGAGTAATTATTGAGTAAAGCCAAGCCAATCAATGGCGACCTTTAGTCGTACGCATGTCAGTGAACTGCGCGCCTGAACAACGCTATGTATGTAGTGGATTGTCTTTGTGACATCCTGTATATGTATATATAAAAATATATTATATAATATGAAATATCATGTGTGCTTGTTGAAGAATCTAAAGGATACTAAAAGATAAAAAATTGAAAAATCAACAATTGATAACACAAGTTTTCGCAACCTTCCAAGCGCAGGCAGATCTGTGCACTCTTGAAACTTAGTCGATCTCTTTTTATACTACATATCAGAGAGAGAATATTCAGAGATGCCTCTCTCTTGTTTTTGAATTTGCCAGGAAGCTTTCATATCGAATATTAAAATGACAGAATGATGGAACGATGTTGACGTTACATAAACATCGTGAGAGATAAAAAGATGCATTCTCAAAGAGCATTTTGCAGTCTCTTTAGATCTTGAAAAATGTAGAAGTTATCGTGTTATCATTTGAAAATTTTGAAATATTTTTACTGATTGTTGAATATAGATTTCTTGATATGCTCTTTTTAAAGTAGGTACAATAATTTTATAGTAAAAACATTAAAATAAAATAAATATTTTAATAAAATATTAAAAATGATACATAAATAGAAAATAGAATATAATAGTAGTCTATTGCAATATTTAGTACAGCGTATGCCCATTTTCGCTTATCGGAATATTTTACATGGCTGTTTGTGAAATCGCGCGCTACTTCGAAAATACTATTTACATTAACGGTATTCCAATTTGATCATATCATCGGATCCATTTCGAGAATGTCGAGTGCACTATCGACGTTTGATTTAGCATGCCACAAATTTAGAGAATAATTGATCATGATCATGTGTTGACCATTTTGATAGCGATTTGTTTAATTGCATATAGGTAAAAAATATCAAAATATTTGTAAAATATCTTATCTTGTCAATCTTTTAATTTTTGAAAAAGCTTTTTTCAAAAATGATAAAATTTTATAATGAATATCTCAAGGATAGATATTTTACAATATTACATATTTTGTGTAGAACAGAAATATTCTAAAAATTCTAATATTTCAGAAATACTATAAAATATGCATATAGATTTATTTAAATAGAACGATATTGCTTTGACATCTATAATTTTGATTGATTAAATGACAATCGAATCACGAAGAAAATTGGGTAAAATTCTCCGTTAACCAAGAAGATATCATTCAATTGGTGTCATGACTTATTATTTCATCGCAGTTCCAAATTTATATCCACGAGAACTAATTAAATTATATTGTTTTAAATTATTCATTACTCTGATTTATTCACAAACAAATATATAATTGTCGTCTGTGAGTTTAATCCAAGAAATCGATCGTTTGTGATATTGTAACTAGTCTATCCAAAATTTCATTAATCCGCTAATTTCGTTCGCGTTTAATCTTTCTTATCATTATTAAGGAATAAATATAATATATCCGTTTCTTTTAATGATTCTATAATTAAGCTGAAATGTTTACTGATAATTGGATAATAATTGACGTTTTAGAGATGAAACATTTGATTTAGTTCAAACAAAAGATCACATCACGCCGTTTATAATCCTATCGTTCAGAACGATCGTGTCAAGTCTCTCATCATCTATCCAAGGATCTCCGTCCCTCGATATCCTTCCGCAAATCTCGATGAGTATTAATTTAATCATTCTTATATCAAACATCGCATCACAGTCCTGCGTTCACATAGCCAGCCGCGAACAGGTATTCCGAGGTTGCCGCAGGTATGTATGTACAAAGCTGTGCAGGTCTCCACGTGTAACGCATAAACGCATGCATGCATCTTATCGTACACGCACATATTATTACACGAGTTAGTGTACGAGCGGGGCGATTCGCAAACTATAGGCACCCTTGAAACTATAGGCACCGAAGGAATGCTCAACCAACCGGTGGTATAGTTTATGCATTGACCACATTCCTCTCCCGTGCACCTCGAACGCTCCTCTTCCTTCATCCCTTTCATTTAACGCACACCTACGTCCGGTCTGCCATGTACACGTGTGGGGCCCACCTGTTCCTATACAGTTTCGATTTAGGCACGGCTTTCTCTCTCTCTCCTCTCTCTCTCTTTTTGATTCTTCTTATTGCACGGACAAAGGCGCGTATATGAGTTCTTCTTTGCACCATCACATTGAATTTAATCGCTCTCTCTCTCTCTCTCTCTCTCTCTCTCTTTCTCTCTCTCTCTCTTCTTCTCTTTGTGAGAACCTGAACACGAGATGGTTAGCAAACCCACTCCGTTCGCGTTGCTAATCGCACCGCACGCGGTCGCGCTGCGCGTGCAGATTATGCAATTAGTAGCTATTCAGGAGAACGATTATGCGCCTAAGCAATGTCTGTTACACGTGCATAGCGTGGACAGTTGACGATGCGATTAGATCACAAAATACTCGCAAGAATATTGGCATGGAGTAATTTATGACTTGCTTAGAGATAGACGTAAGAAGTGAAAATAAAATTAATTTAAAATTTCATCGATGCAGAGATTGAAAGAACTTGCGTCATATATATCGATATATCTTTATCCTAGACCTGGATTTACGCGACATTCAAATCGTCCCACACGTAACGTCGTGTTGCAGTAGCGTTATACGATGTGACATTTTACCAGCGAGTGTAAATTATTACGTGTAGATACGTACAGGTGCCATTGTAACGTTTCAAACGTCGCGTTACAAGTGCGACATTCTGACGTCACTCATAAATTTATCTTAACGTTGACAAAGTATACCGAACATACAGGTGATATCTTTTATACTCTCATTATTTAGAAATCCATTAAATTATTATGAGAGCGGAAATATGCCAGCGTACAAATTGTATGAATAATAACATATTAATATTTTTTTTTTTCGGTATAGATGATGTTAAAAATTCTCTATATCTAACATTTGTTCAGTCAATTAAAAAAGTTTTATTTATTATTTACATCCGTTCTTTGCATTGGACAATTTCTAAGATAAAAAAATTGAAAAATTAATATAAAAACAACTCACTGTCATCTAAATATTGTGAAGAAACGTTTATTAATAATTGTGTAATCGGTTAATCTATCCTCTCGATTAATCCGTTAAAATAATCCCTCGATGTTTATCGATGTTTCTCAATCCACTTGCAATGCACACATACTAAAAAACTCATATATTCGTAAAGAAAATTTTTTTGTTAGACACAGATGAACCGTGACTGATATCGAAAAAGATATCGAATCGCACGATAAATTCGACACTCGGCTATATTCGCGGAAAGTATACAAGGTAGTCTATTTAAAATGTTGCAATAGCTTTGAAATTATTAATAACACAAAAATATGTTTTAGACAAAAGTTGTTTGGATGGATGGAGAACATATGAAAATATAAGAGATTATGTAGTTTACATTATTTTCAAAGTCAAGCCAATTTAAAAAAAAAAAAATTTTTAAATGGTATACTTTTATTGTCAGCATTATCAAGAATTTTGCAAGATAATGTCACAACAACCTTAAATTATGTATCATTTAATTAATTGTAGAATTAAAGGAAGACCAAAGCGAATACCATCTTTTAATTATCATTTCTTTACACATTTCTATTTAGATATTCCTATTAGATATCGATTGAAATAATTGTTAGCTATATTATCGTCACACAGTGTCATAAGCACACACCTTTATAATATATTGCTAATAGTAAATATAACGGGTGAAATCAGGACATTTACAATTAGGCAGAATGTATGTAAGTTATATATGTAAGTTAATTAGAATGTCAATTCATTCTTATATTTAATTATATATAATTCTTATATTTGAAGAGAATGTTGCAATATTTCATGATATAACAAATTTTGATTTATAAATATTTGATGCATATTTAATAATACATAAAAATAATTAAAATTTCTAAAACAATAAGAGAAATAAGTTACATGCACTTATTGAAAGAAATTGATATTTCTTCCTTTATTATAGAATATCTACTTGAACAGCCAAATATGCTACAAGTCATTGACATTTTTAGTCTTATATGTGCACTATATATACAGCTGATATTTTTAGTTTATTTTTACTTTAAAATATTTCAAACGCGCATACGTTTAGAAAATGGATGACATGTTTGAATGATCAAATCAATCAAATTCATATCGAATTTATGTCGAATTTTGCGCAAATCTGCGTTATCCAGTTTGACACATTATGTCCAATTGTAAATAGTTGTCCTTGCTTCACATTAGTATATGAAATATAGCTGTTAGCAGTCTAGTATATTATATAGAAATCTGTGATCATAAGAATTTGTTTTTTGATCAGTTTTTACAATTGTATAATAAAATATCACGCGTTAGAATTTACTTGTTTTATTTATTTGTTTGTATAATTTACTTGTTTTATGTAATTTCAAGAAACGTTCGATAATACCCGGCAAAAATTAAAAATAATTAAAAATTATGAATATTTTATTATATAAATCCGGGCGCGAAAAAATCCTACAAATAGCAGTTGAAGACGAAAATTATTCTTCAGAAAAAGAAATCACTAAAAAAAAGCTTTTTGAGGCCCCTACAATTAAAAAATTAAATAAGAAAGTCCTGCAGCAATATAAAGCAAAGGATATATTTGTGATTTTTTCTCAATAGAATACATCATTATATTGTATTTTGATTAAAATAAATCTAGATTTTGTAATTGCACGATGTTTTCAAATAGATACCTGGTTTTATCCTATAAGGCAAAATCGAATATTTTAACATCTTCAAAAAATCTTGCCCTTGGTAACCAAATGTTTTTTTTTTTTTTTTTTCAGCAACTAACTTCATTTTCTCATAGTTTAAGGTCCATTAAAGTCTACTAATGGTCTGCAAAATTTTTTTTTTTCACTCTCTGATTTTTTGTAGGAAGACAAATCCAAAAAAGTATCCAGTTTTATTTTATTTTCCCCTATATTTGATATATGTTTTACATTTTTAATTCACTCTTTATCTTAATAATTTCTATGAGACAGAAGTTTTAACAAACTGAAAACGCAACAAACTCGATTGAATGATAGTTATTCGCGATGACAAAATATATTCTAATCAGCAAAGAAATTAACAACATATTCGAGTCATAGATCCAAATAAACTTGTTTGCGTTACTGAACCTGAATAAGCTTTAAACGTGCAAACACCTTCGGTGTATCGCATCAGTCTGTTGCTGTAACTACACTTGTAAAATTAAGGACACTCGAGCAGATGAACCGAAAACGTTAAAGGGAAACGTTCAATTGCGAGTAAAGAGTATCGAAAACCGGTTATATATACTTGTATTCAATATTTTGTTAAAGATTAACGAGTTCAACTATTCATTGAAAAATAAAACCTATTAAGATGTACATACAATTTGCATTACGCAAATAAGATGAAATACAAAATTGGGTTTTAAAATTTCGGATAATAATCAAAAGCAATATATTTAAAATAATAAATCCTTGATAAAAATTATGAAAATCTTTCTGTTTTCTGTTTTCTGATAACATGAAAAGCAATTATAATAACGAGATTAGCATTTAACGTATTTCACGTTAAGAATATAGAAGCAAATGTAAAATAGCAGAAGAAATTTATCTTTTAAAAGCGTTAAGTTCACAAAAATATCCAAAAATAAATATCCCATTCCTTGATGGTGACGACGGGAGTAAGTACAGCAGCCAAGAAAAAAAACGAAAAGACGAATCCGAGTAAAGACGGCCGGTCCAATGATTCGGAGTCATTGTCGGCAACCACATCGGTCGATCACATACACACGCGCATGCACATATTTACATATATATATATATATATATATATATATATATATATATACGCGCACGACATCGGGTCGAGCGTATAGTTAAATGTGGGAGCGCCTTAGGTCAGACATAATAGTGTGTTGGGCTGCAGGTTAAACTGGCAGCGAGCAGGCAGGTTGGAACGAGCAAAGGAATGCCGCGGGATTAAAAGAGAGCAAAAGGGCCTCGAGCAAAAGCCATCGTTTTCTCTCTCTCTCTCTCTCTCTTTCTCGCTTCTACTTTCTCAACCCTCTCTTTGCCTTTCGTCCTCGCATGCGCGAAATACAAGGCCGACATATTCGTCCTCTCTCAGCTGTTCGCATCCACTTCTCGTCCATACCTTGGTCTCTTTCCCTCCTTGGTAAAAGCTCCAGAGTTTCGTCACACGCGGTATCCTGTCCTTCTTCTCCCTAAACTAGGCATCGCCGAGTGTTCGACCATTACTCTTTCGCTCTCACGCTCACAAAAATGGTGAGAGGAAGAGACGAGAAGCAGAAGAGTGAGAAGCAGATAGAAAAGGAGAAGCGCAAACATTTTCAGAATGCGATCTGTTTCGATCATTCGTTACTTGTGTTTTATTACTTTTAATTAAACAGACAGTTTTACGACATTTAGATTTTTAGATGGGTAATCTACTTTGATGGATATCCTACTCTTGATATTTCATTATTTTCTCTTTTGAGTAAAACTTTCTTTTTCTGAGAATCTGATAATACTTTCGATATGTTTCTCAATTAAATTCAGATCTAAAACGTAAATATTCTTGTAAAATGTCTGCTGTAGAAAATTCTTTCTTTTTATTCTATAAAATTTTCCGTATTCTTTTCAACAACTTTATGGCTTTCTCTCTCGTTTTTTGTCACATTGCATCGGCCACTTTTTTCTTCTTTGACATCCCTAGCCATTGCACTCTCAGATTTGAGTGGCAAAGAGAGAACGAAAAGAAGAAAAGAAATATGAAAAGTTTTTTGGGGTATTCGTCATCCAAACTGTCGTCTGAAATTATTATACATTGTGATTCACATGTACTGCACAGTACAGATGCATTTTTGCAACTTCAGATATTTTGAAATATATATCTATGAAATGCGAGTAGAAAAGTGTAAAGTCAGTACAAAAATTGAACATCATTTTTATATCGACCATTCGATGACGATGATACTCCTGACCGTTCCTGAAAATTCTGACGCTTCTTTCATTCAGTTCAGATTCTTCCATGTGCACCGAACAAAGTAGGACAAAAAAGAACGAGGAAAAAAGAAGATGAAACAAATTCGAGGCAAGACCAAAAGATTTTTAGAAGTATTAGTCATTCGATACATATCGCATACATCTCACTCCATTCGACTTTCTTTCTCATATTATTTCATTGGAATTTTGATTAATACTTGGCGAATATTTCTCTTCTCAGGAAGTTACCTCCGCCTCTAATTCTTCGATTATGTGATTTCCCTTTTGAGAAGAGACCTCGAGGGACCTCGAAGACAGATGTCCTGCGACTCGTTATTCATGTTCGTATTCATTCAATACGTAATTGCGTATTCACGATGAAAGCACGTTATAATATGGAGTATTATATTTTTTCACGTTTTCAAAATTATTATCCTGACAAACGGCAAGAAATTTTTAATATTTAGAAAATGTGTGTGTGTATGTGCACATATTCTTAAATAATTTATCTGCAATTTGTATCAACGGCACTTAAAATTTCGTTGAAAAAATACAGCTTTTAATCGATTTTTTCATTTTAACGTGAGATTTCTATTTTCTTTTTAATTTATATATATTCCGTTGAATGCACAGATGCATTATAATTATTTATTGGACAGATAATTTAATATATAAATCAAATTCAACACTGTATATATCTATATATAGCTAACTCTTTATGTCACTACTTTCTGTGAGGAGATTTTACCGCGGAATATCTATGCGACGTATTTTATTCTATTTTATCCGACTTATCAGATTCTTCTCGATTGTCT
>JBCEZV010000089.1:8966528-8983708 GCA_039654365.1 Cataglyphis livida
TATATATGTATGTATATATACATATATATATATATATATATATATATATATATATATGTGTATGTGTATATAAATGTATGTGTATATATATATATATATATATATATATATATATATATGTATATAGATGCATATATATGTATATATATGCATATGTATATATATATATATATATATGTGTGTGTATATATATATATGTGTGTTTGTGTGTGTGTGTGTGTGTATATGTTCACATTACGATGCAAATATTTTGAAATCTCGAGACATTTAAAAAAAAAAATCAAAATTTGTTATATTAAAAAATCCTGATGAAAAATCCTATAAAAATCCAGATTTCCCGCCAAAAACCTTGAAATTTTACTATATATTTTTTCAAAAAAGAAAAAGAAGAAATACAAATTTGTTATATTAATAAATTTGATAAAAAATTCGATGAAAATGACTTGTTAAAAATTTTAAAATCTGAAAAAAAATATATTTTTTCAAAAAAAATAAATTACTATTTTGAGTTATCAATATCGAAAATTATTCTATCTATCGTAATTATTTTATCATAGCGCGGTTATCGTGGTTTGCGGCATTCTTTTTCCCGGTCAAAAAATCTATCAAATACACCTATAAAAGTGAGGAGTCTCGGAAATAACATTTTCCTCCCACGACTCTTCCGATTCGCTTCTACGAAACACTCGGGACGTTCCTCATTATCATAAACGCATGCCGGCTATCGCGACGGCTATTGCACGCCAAGCGTGCACACAAAGAATAGCATGCTACGCCTAAAAAATCGATATAATTGCACGACTCGCGGAGGAGAGAGTCATTGTAAGCTGCGTCGCGCTACGTCGTGAATTATTATACGCGCCCTGACAAAGGCGAAGGGCCGCAGAACCTCACGACAAGCTCTCGTTCGTTTCAAGCACGAAGATGGTAAGTGCGGCACGGATGGATGCCAAGATTGACGATAAAAGACGGCACGAAGTCAAAGCTCGGCCGCACATACAGTCGATATTTGTCAATGACGGTGGGGATCTTCTCGTAAAATGTAAATTTTTCAATGTCTGTATTATACGCATAGTCAGATGCAAATGAACAGTTGTCGTATAAGTGACTTAAAATCTTTTCGTTTTAACTTTTTTTCACTTCTTTTATCTTCCACAAAGCGCATCACGCATATATACAACGAATGGGAAAAATAATTCTTCAGATATAGAACGATTGTTGGTCTAACAATTTTTCTTTGAAGCGTAGTTTAAATTTACTCCATGAAAAATTGCTACATATTTTTCATGTACATTGTATATGTATAGTTGTCATCGATCAGTTTCATCTGTATGTATGTGTATGCGTGTATGTGTGACCGAGTTTCTTTTCCTAAAGCTCTATCTTAGATGATCTCTACAAATTCGCCACAGATTCTGATCAAAAGAATTATTTATAATTCAATGTGTGTATTTTCTGATATTAGGATAGAATATATTCATCAAATTTTGTAAAACGTACAATATTAAAAATAAAGTTCCTAAATTCTTTCGTAAATTATAAATCGTCTGAAAAGAGTTTTAATCAATTAATCCGGTGAGAGAAATAGAAATATTAGAAATAATATAAATATACATGTATAATATAATATAACTCAGATTATCTCGTCAGAATTGACGATTACAAATTCACGATTCGATAAGTGCATGATATAGATTTCTAACACTGCAAATGATGTCACATTATAAAAATTTAAATTCCTTTCTTTTACATTTATAACTTCGTGCCTGATGAAAGACTTCTTCGCCAAGTAGAGCCTGTTTGAATAATTTTATGCATATTCAAGACATGCTCTATTAAGTCTTGTACTCCGCGGATTAGATCCCCAGCAAAGACAGATTATGAAGGATGAAATTACTCTAGATATCTCGCAAGATAACAGTTTCATAATGGCGGAGGAGATTTTGCGAAGGTGGAAAATCAGCCACCGGATCGATGTAGTCGTAACAAAAGCACGGAGGAGGATTTTTTTCATAAATAAAGACCATTAAAATACCCTTCTGTTTACCTCAAGCGCGGGTAAGTCATCTCGAACGATGACCCAAAGTGTTTTCATTCCCCAAGATCCGAGGCCGGGAGAGAAACACGTGGATGCGCGAGAGGTGAAGCGGAGCTTCTCCGTAGAAAAGTTTACTTGTACATCAGAAAAGAGAGGAAGAATTCTGTAGTCGATTGCTCTGTGTATTTTGTATCTTCCAGTACTTCGATAAATAAACAGAATATTGTATAGTTTGCCGGAATTGTAAAAATATCACTTTCCTTAGGTTGTTTTTGGAAGGAAAGAAAAAAGTTTTTCAAGAGTATCGTGCAATAAATTTGTGCCTATTAATATGATGCAATATGTTAATTATTAAATATTTTTTAAGATTCAATGGAAAAAATACACTGAAAATATACAGTATTTTTTTGCTAGGGATAAATATTTCCAGCAAAAGTATTGTATATTTCTAGTGTATTTTATCCATTAAATTATAACACATTTAATAATTAATATATTTATTAAATATTAAGGCGCAAATTTATCGCACGATATTTTTTCAAACCATTTTTACTTTATTCTTTCAAAAATAAAAAAGCGATATCCTTACAATTCGAACAAACTATAAATAATATTCCATTTATTTATCAGTTTTGCTGGAAATATTAAATTTATGTCTAATAAAAAAAATTGACATTTATCGCACGATATTTTCAACCATTTTTACTTTATTCTTTCAAAAATAACATTAAAAGAGCGATATCCTTACAATTCAAACAAACTATAAATAATATTCCATTTATTTATCAGTTTTGCTGGAAATATTAAATTTATGTCTAATGAAAAAAATTGACATCTTAATAAAACATGCATTGCATTTACGATATTTTAGCAGCCATCCATTTTTGTGGCAGCGTTTTAGGAATCTTGTCAGACACCTGTGTGCACAGCGATTTTTCCGTATTTGCGCACGCCTCGAAAGACATCGGTGTTGCATCGCAAAGCCAAGAAGAGGGTGCGCGAATCTGCGGAAAGTAAATCCCCGACGAAATGTTTACCCACGTAGACCGACATCAAACGGAAGTCGCGGATTTTCCGTCGCGGATAATGAACTGTGACCAACGTTTACGTACTTTCTCCATTCGCGAAGTCGCTTTGTCAGAGCGACTACCTTGGACGAGATGGTTCTCCTCGCAGAAAAGGCACGCGAAAGGAGCGTCCTCGGAGAAAGGGCCGTGCGAAAAAAATGAGCGTGTACGCGTCAGTCAAGATTAAAATGATTTCGTAATAAGATAGAGATTGCCGTTTCGATAATGTTTTTTCACGCAAAAGAATTTCGAATGCTCCGGAGAAAACGTCGAGAATTTTGAATAACAATAAAACTGCGAAAGATGCAGATACTCGTTTCATAAATATATTTATAATTAATTCTCATATTGAAAAATTAAAGGAATGAAATATTGTAATCTATTTAAAATCTTGCACGCGCTTTAATTCTACTTTTCGAGACAGATTAAAGTGGAAAATATAAAATAGAAAGCCACTGAATATTATTGATGCCCTCCAACGTTTTGACATAACGTATATAAATAGTTTGATTACTTTTGTTGATATTTTCGCGAAATCTCGTTTTACCCCTCCATTGAGTATTCGCATCCACCCTTATATCCCGTCTCTCTTCACCGAATGCGCAGATGTTATATTTTCGAAACGTTTGCAGATGTGTCAAAACTTCCGTGTAATGACCTTTCGTTTGGTTTGCAAATGAGTCGAGAATGTTGAGAAGGTGGGGGTCCGCCCCAAGAAGAGAGAGGATGTTTGACAGGCGTCATATGTACATATGTCACCCTAGACCGTGGCACATCATTCATCCCCCGATCCTTTCTTCCAACTGTCAGCGCTGGACACGCACCCCATCGACGAGCTTTCTGTCAAGTTCGTTGCACTCTGTCATCGATTTCTATCAGACTCGATACGATTACGCATTAATAGAATTTATCGTAAAATGCGTGCAGTCCGTGATAGCGTACAATCGACTTCCCTTTTTCCTCTTTCATTTTCAACCGGAATGTTTGAATCGATTCGTTTGAACCGAATAGCTCTTTGTCTTGCAACGACTCGGAACGACATTTGTCACATCGGTGATTTTTTCATTTATAGTATCGGCGCGTCGACACGTTTGACAATTCTGAAAGATCGTGATCGATGTTTCCGCCATAGAGTTTTGCATTCTTAATTTACAGTTGTTCGTAAACAATTTATTTGAATGTTGCGTTACGTTTCTAAAGCCAATTTATAACATGAAAAATTTTTCAATCAAATTTTTCAATCAAATTATGTCTGTTAAAAAAGATGAAATTATCAGAACTATGTAGTTGTCACGTTATTTAACCGCGTTTCAAGCTTCAACATTTGCTTATTTCGTAATGGAATTGAAAAATAAAATGCGTTAGGTTAGTGTAAACCGCGCTACAAATATTCGTGTTACGAAAGAATAAGTAGACACAAGGAAAAACGTGTATATGCTTATCGAAATAAACATTGAGCGGTGCTTCGTAGGAGGAAACTCGGCCCTTCATCGAGGTATGCGTCCGAGATAGGAAGTAACCTTTAAGAAAAACACACGATGCGTCATGTATTTAACAAGCAGCAACGCGCGCCAGAACACCAGACCTTTACGAAATGTCGAAAGACTTGTTATCGTTATTGATATAACGCGAGATTATCTGTTAATAAACATTCAAATACAAAAAAGTTATGTAATTAACTCTTTAAATTAAACCCAGCTTAACAAACTTATTTTTTTAAATCATGATCAAAAAATTAAAATATATGTCATATTGCAATTGTTATTTTACAATTTGATGGACATAATAAAATCACAAAAATTAATTAATTATTTAACTATTGCTTTCTAACTGCTTTCACATACATGCCTTTTCAATGTTTTCCGTGGCACGCCTTTATGCAGTTTCGGTTTTGCATCGCACAGCTATTTTTGAATAAATATAGCCACGTACGGAAAAAAAAGAACGATGGAAAAAGAGCGAGCCACGTGCATTTCCTGTCTACTATATACGCTACTTCCTGTATACATATACGTGCAAGCTGATATCGTGATACGAAAACGGCACACGGTAGGGCGTAAACTGGTTATGGGAACAGAAACCATGAAAGTTCCTCGTGGCTATAACGATATGTATCGGTTCGTATAGGATCTGTGTGTTGTGCTAGAAAGGGAATATTTCGATACTATATATATCGTTCTTTGATCCGCTAACATCTATGAATCGCAAACGAGACACATGTTCGGTCTTTGGTCGCATAAATTCTAACTGAACATTAATAATTAATGAATATTAAAATGCTTTTTCACATACTGCAAATTCTAGTACATTTCTTACGTAAATGTGAGCTGATGCGAATGCAATAGAAAACTAGTTCTTACATTTTAATCTCTATTAATTTAATTTGTATGATAACGCTATTATATATTGACAATAAATTTTAATTTTTTCACGATACATAACTTAGTAGGATTGTAATTTGAATTTATATCTAAGTTTTAAATATAAATTACTTTACTTATTCAGAAAATCTATCCAAAGCTTGTAAAAAAATTCCCTATAAATTTCCCGATTTTTCAGGTAATTTGTTCAAAATTCCAAGTAAAATTAGAGTATTTTTAGATGGAACTTTTTAAAATAAGTTTTCTTTTTGTATGTTTTCTAATGTTTTTCATTCATACAAGAAAAAATAAATCACTTAAATTTTAAATATTAAATTTAAAAATGAACAGAAAAGAACTGAATAATTTTTATAAGACAAGCATTTTTCATTTAAATAATATTTTTATTTTCTATTATTAATTGTAAGATTTATAATAAAAAATGTGTACTTAATATCGTGTATTTAGTATTTTTTTGCTACGATAATGAACATATAATCAAAGAGAGAAAAATATATATTTATAATATATTTGAAACATGTATAATTCATAATCATTACCCAATCAGATTGCTGATGCTTGTAATATATAAACAAAATGATGAAAAAGAGAATTTTTGAAAAAATTCTCTAAATTCAAATAAATTTCCATGAGAATTCTCTGATTTTTCAAAGTAAAAACAAAATCCTTGAGAATTTCCTGAGATTTTCTAAGTTTTCCAGAGAGTGGACACTGTTATTATAAAACAACTTGAAAATTTTTCAAACTAATCGTTCGTTTCTCACAACTTATTTTGTATACTGACATATGCAAAGAAGAGAAAAAAGGAGGGAGGGGTGCAAGGAGGAAGGGGGGGAAATGAATGCTTTTTCGCAGAATGCACATCCCCGTTTCGCACGAAACCGGATATTCTTGCGGCTCCGCTGTGTTCCTACTCTTCGAAGCGTGCATTGTCTCTCAGGAATTTCCTTCTATCGCGTAGCTCCTCTGCGACATCAATGAAAGTGCGCACGCATATGCGCATCAACGTTAAATCGCCTGGCGAGCCTGAGTCACGCGTGCCTGAGAAGGTTACGAGGCGAAGGCGACAATTATTCACGGTCAAGGGAGATTGCGATCCCTCGATATAGATGAACGCGATGATTAGAGGACGATACCGTCACGCATTTTTAGCATTTGGACGAACATTTCAAACGCATTTTAAACGTGGATGATCGTGTGTCAGGATTAATGCCATTTGTAGATAAATAAAATTTATAATTTCATTATCACATTTAGCGCTAAAAATTTATATCAGTGCTTATCGAATAAAATATCTCACTGAGTTTTCAAGTTTTAAAAGAACGACTTTAAACAATTAAGAAAAATCAAAGCAATTTATATAACGAAACGTATAATGAAAGGTCATAAATTTTTATTTTTATTTTTATTTTTATTTTTATTTATTTTTTTTTTTTGATTATTCAAATTATTTTAATCTGAATTTTATGTAATTTTTTAAATTTAAAATAAAAAATATTTCATGTATTTGTGGCATAAAATACATATTTACTGAGAAAGATACGACATTCACGAGAGGAACCATGGCGCATTTTTTCCGTCCATTCTCGCACACAGACACGACTCTATACATTTCTACATAGCTATTGTTATGGGATGCGAGTGCCGTTAGCTGGCAGATGTTCTAACAACTGTGAAGACATTCGACCTAATGTCTCCAACTAAAAAGCTTCTCTCGACAGTAATCCGGTAATTGTAATGCCATAGCTTACAAGCCATCGAACATCGAATGCCAGAACGTCTAATCTCCAAGCGAGTGGACAGGACGCTGCAAATGTGATCTCGAGTATCTTAATCCACGTATTTAACCGTCGAGGTGCTCTCTAGTCGTTCGACTTAAAGTTCCATAAATACATTTTATCCTCTCAGATCTGAAATAATTTTTATTCCCAAGACACACGGAAGATTTTGAATAAAAAAAAGTATTAAAATAAAAAAACATATATTACATAATGTAGAGAAATAACTTTTTACCTGATGTTTATATTAATCACAGTTTTTTTTTTTTTATTTATTTAAACACGATACTGCGTATTCTGTTTTATTGAACACTATGAGTATTAAATAATTTTAAAATTATATTTAACGTGGAGTGAGACGTGGAAGCAACTAGAATATGTATTCTGCTTATAAGATATGAACGAAGCATAAAGGTTAAAGACATTGAAGCAGAAGCGATACTTTGAAAGTTTCTCGTGCAGGATAATAGACGCATCAATGTCGTCGGTGATAGTGTTCGAAGGTTGCTACTATATCAAAGATACGAAAGTGCATCCTCTCGTTTGAAAATGCTTGTTCTCATGCACCAATATACTGCGACGTCATTTTCTAAGGAATGAATATATCTTACGAGCATAAATATACCTTCTAAGAGCACTAAACATTAAAGGATACTATGAAGGAGATGCATATATTCTTCATCTCGAACAAAACGGATGAAATATTGGAGTCATATCTTAACTCAGTTTCCGCCTTCGCACTCCCGTTTCTTCACGTCGTGATTTTTTTATTGCATATAAAAACAAAGAGAGAATAATATCTATAATAAAATTTAATTTCTTTATTTTCGCTCTCAAGATTAAGACAGATCTACTTTCGTCGGAAAAATCAAATTGAAATTCATTATCACATGAAATAAAAAATCTTAAAAATTAGGGCTGTTATTTTTGACAGCTTCGAAGATTCAAAGCTTAATTAATTAAATAATTAATTTTGAATAACTATATATTTTTAAGTACATATATTAATTTCTTTTATTTGTAATATTTTTCCCTAAATGAGAGCCATCCACACGAATATATTCTTCGATACTTTGAAGAAACTCGAAGATTCGGAGTTATCTTCGAATTCTCTCAAAGCTTCAATCTTCGAAGTATTTATGATCTTATATTCTATTAAATCTTCTATTATCATCTTCTATTATATTAAGTTAAATAATTGTATAATTTTGATTCTTAAAATCTTCAAAGCTTCAAATGTCGAAGTCTTCGAAGTAAATCACCAGCCTTATCAAAAATATCAAAGGTAGAAATACATTTTAAAATTACAGATATATCATTTTTATACGGAATCGGAAAATAGAATTTTAATATAAAATGCAATTGCATATTATAATCAAATATTTTCCCATTTAAAATAAGATTTCACAAATTCCTGTCGCTGTGAGTTCTTCAGCTACCGTCCGAGCTTAATTATAAACTTTCCAAATAACAATTTCCAATTCGCGATGAGCTATAAGATCATCTTTGCTAAATTTTACTTCTCGCAAATGGCTAATTTCAGCTCTTCAAGAAAATCGAGTTAATCTCGCCGACGAGTTAGATTATTTCTCGTTCGCTCTATTCGTTTACGCGCGTGAAAATGCGTGACCGGCAATTTACATTAAACCAATCGCATTAAACGAATGTTCATTGCAATTTACGGCAGCAATCTCGTCGAGCGCAGCATAGTTTTCTTTTCAAGAACGGATGGCAGCAGTAACTCCCTTCGTGTTCTCTGTTTTATTATTAGCCGAGTGCAAAAAAAGTATCGGTACAAGATGTCCCACCGGAGCCGCGTAAACGAAAAGTTATACGGTCTTAAGAACGGATCAGCGTTGCAGGGTTAGATGAGTTTAACCGACGTTCACTTTCCACGCGAAAAATTCCGCACAATGTTCGTAGGTTGAAAAATTCCGTAAGGATTTCTCCAAGAAGAAAAAGCTTCCTGCTTGACCAGGGATTACTAATCCGAAAAAAATCTTCTATCTTTAAAATAATATATACAATTCTTTTCCTTTTTTAATATATTTACAGAAATTCGTTAAAAATATAGAGAATTTTACATTCATACTTTTTGATGAAAAAAAAAAAAATTTATTTAAAAATTTTTGTCACTTTCATGCACGTGAGCACAAAAAATAATTTATAAAAAATATATTATTTGAAAAAAATCTCTCCCTCACACAAATGGAAGTAGATCAAAAGTTACGGAAATGTGTATACGTGGTGTTCCGTTTCAGTTATAAATACATTGATGTTGAAAATATCCTGCTACTATTGGCCGTTTTATTGACTGACATGTAGCAGCTAATTAGGAGATTGCTACAGCTCCATGAAGGAAAGCAAATAGAAGGCATTCCGACGATGTAACGCGTGCTCATTGAAGTTAAACAAACAGCAAAAACCGTAAGAATATCTCAAGGTTTTTTTGTCCCAATAGCATATAGAAAAAGGAATAGAACTGTTACAACTTGAGATGCGCTGAAAAAAAAGTTATTTTACGCTCAAAAAGATATAATTTTAGTTACAGCCAAAAAGTCCGTGATAAAACTTTGTAGAGAAATATAAAACGATATTCGTGCATTCAAGTGTGGCTAATGCAAATACCTGTATTATCGGGCAAAATATAATTATAAATGCGTTTTTCGTTGTGCCTCATTGATTTTTGCGAAGTTAATTTATATTACAAAGTAAAGCGCAAATAACATTTACTATCACACATGTGAAAAATCATTTCATTCCTTTAGATGTTACACCTGTCAGAACAAAGAAAATTAGAAATCACATATAACTCTCTTAACTACGTAAAAATAATTCATTAAGATAAATGAAATTAATGAAAGGTAAATAAAATAAAAAAAAACTTTAAGACAAGATATTTTTTAACCTGCGTGAAATATGATTTATCAACAAATGTAATAAAATTTATCTTTTCTTTAAAGGAAAACTCGTCATCTCTTCGTATTCTATACAAATAATTTAATATCCACAAAATCTTACTATAAAATGACCGCCGTAGAATCTCGGGTAGAGTAATTTTCATTAAAAGGCGAGGATCTTCAAGATCACAGGATGACATCGTGACTTGAACGATTCAAGTTGCGCGCGCATATTGCAAAATGCAGATGAACAGACGGTCGGATGGGCCATACTAACCTAACTCGCTTTCACGTGCACGGTCATATAATCACGGAATGCACTGGACTATGCACAGAGAAAGAGAGCAAGAGAGATGGATAGGAGGAGAAAGGTTTCGCTGTGAGCGTTGATTAAAAGCTTCGCGAAGCATGTGCATGCGCCCCCGGAGGGCGACTGACATTTGCCCGGTTTCCTTTGCAGCCCGAGACCCAAGATCCTTTGCGCAGATCGGCGCGATTATCGACCTGCTGGTTGAGAGCAGAGAGAACAGGAAAACCGCAAGTAAAGAAGAAAAAAAAGAAGCCGTGCGCAAAGTCGGCTTTGCCCTTCGCGGACTTCCATCCTCCTGTAATGTTCGCGCAATTCCATTCAATCTATTTTTTTTTTCTTTCTGTCAATATATCTATTCTATCTTGCCTAAAAAATTCAAAGATTTGATCATCAATAATTGATTCGCACGGCTTAAAATCACCTAAGTCAAGATTATATAGACAAGGAGAGGGAACATGTTATTTTCGGGATATTTCTCAATTTGATGAGGGTATTTGAGAGATTTTTTACCGAAAAAAAGAATGTTGCAAACAATGATGCGCTACAATCAATAGTTTTCAAAAAATCAATGTTTCAAAATTTAATTTTTTTTTTTTTGAAAAAATATATTAAGAATTCAAAAATTTTGGCAAGAAGTCATTTTCATAGGATTTTTTATCAAATTTTTTCAATAAACAAATTAATTTGTCAATAACAAATTTTAATTTAAAAAAAATATAGATTTCAAAATTTTATAATGTAACAAATTTTAATTTTTTTTTTTATATATATTTTTTATATATCAAGATATCAAAATCTTTACATCGCAACAAATGAACATATATATTGTAAAGAATAATAAGTAAAGTGAGAATAATAAATAACAATGATAATATTCAAAATAAAAATTTAGTTCCCTCGGACATGGGTTGGGTTAGGTTAGTTTTTGTCGGAGTGGAGGTGCAGAAAGAGGAACGGAGTCAAGAACGGAGCTTCTCTCCCTCCTTTGCGTTCGATTTTTTTACATATAAATAAATGAATTTGCTAAGAATACATTTTATAATGCATACATGATGTCAAAAAGTAATCAATTGTTGTGGCAAAAGTATTGCTGTAAATACGACTTTTATAAATAGATATCTCAAAAACTATAAATCGTAGCGATAGATTATGATTTGCGGCATTCTTCTTCTGATAAAAAATCGCTTGAAAATCCTATCAAACATGATCCCATTCTTGCCGGCAAATAAGAAAAACTATCGGATTGAAACAACCACTATTATTTTTCAGGAAATAAGAAAATAAAATCTACAAAAACAATAACAGATATCCCAAAAAATTAAATTTTGTCTATCATTTTATCGCATACAGCTAGATACTCTCGTTATATTAAATATGATCATCTCTAAGTTGTGAGAATAATGTGAAGACCATATTAGAAATATCGACATATACATCGCTAAATATATCAATTAAAAATGGATAGCGAGAGATTGTATATCAACTTTATGCTTTCAATGGCTAGCGCCGTTACAATGTCGATGACTAATAAACGAAATCTCATTAGTTGATAAGCAATGAACGACAACGAAGAGCCTCATTTTTTTAACGAACATAACCACGAGACGCTTTATATGTGCGTGCGTCGCCGCCGGTGATATCGTATAGCTTTACAACCTTATTTCCTCCTCGTAAAAGCGAATGTACGTTGAGTTTAACGACCTGTTTATTCGTTGCTACAGAATTTTGGGGAAGGCCGGACATCAAGAAAGTCGCACGTAGCCGTTACGATAATGCGCGGATTTAAGAGTACCCATTTGCATAAAATAGTTGTTTTCATCAATTTAAAGCAAAAATAGCGACAGAAAAAATATATTTAAAAAATTTTTAAGGATTAGATCGGTTTCTTTTTCTCTTCATATACAAATCTTCAATTTTTCGTCGATGAAAGTGGCACACAGATCCTCGTATTATTCCGCAGTTGATATCGTGTGGAATATTTTTATACACGAGTTTGTGCGTATATGTTTATTTGCTATGTATGTTTCGTCGATAATCATTTTCATACATTTATTCTTCGAGGGCAATTGAAGCAATATCTATTTTTCGACTCGCATTCTTATGTATCGTTTGATATCGTTGGCAATCTTGAATATTTCTCGCGTGAATAAGGATGTCTTCGAAAAAATTGGGAACTTCTAATATTTATATCTTAATTAAATAATAGAAGATTCTTTCTATTTAATTGTTATACTAACCACCAAAATTTTATGATGATAAAATAAAAATATTTCGAGCTGTAAAATTATCAAAGATTTCTGATTACTGAAACACTGCGATAAAAACGATTTATATAAGAAAAAGTATCATACAAAATGAAAAATATATATTTTTTTTAAATTATATTTTAGACGATTAAGAATGTGAGAAAAAAATGATGCCTATAATAAATCTCTTTTTACGTTTACTAAACTATTATTAATGTCGATGTTCTGCGACTCGATCTAGAAAATTTAAGTCGGAAACGATCTGGAAACGATTTTTTCGCAAATAGACATTTTTCTTGTTTGCTCGCGTGTACCCAAGTCCCGAGTATTCGCGCGAATGTAACGAGACTCTTTCGGGTCATCGTGAAATTGGTGGAGCAACTTTCCAGGGAAAGTACCCATCCGTCCGTGATAAAATTCTCTGTTTACCAACGCCGTCGACTTGAGCCCTCCTGTGTAATCCCGAGCACGTTTTTTTTTTTTTCCCCGATATCGTTTATACGTGCACGGTGTGTAAAGCAAGTTTCACCGGGCGTCATTTCGATGGTTAAAGTAGGTAGATAGGTTCAACGATACGGCGAACGCAAACGTGCAAAGGGACGAAAGGGATAAAGGTCAATAAACTTTGAGGCGCGTTTTCTCACCCTACCAAGCGTCATTTTGCGTGTCATAAAACACCGTGGTGTCGCGCGCTCGTTGCGAAGGTTCGGCTATTTGGGCTAGATTAATGTCGCGGAACTTATGACATTGGGATAAGAGTGATCGTGTCTATAATTACAAAAAATTTCAGAGATGCGTCGATTCTTTTCATCTTTCTTCCTATTTCGTATAAAATTCTCAATCGGAGTGTAAGAAAGAAGTATACCATTTTTTCACTGGTTCTAAAATGATGAGAAAAAGAGAGAGTTGAAGTTACAAATCAGAATATCTCAAAATGTAACTTGAAATGTTTTTTTTTTTTTTTTTTTTTTCAAAAGTATTGATATGACACCAACTTGGAATTTTACGCTTTCTTGGTGAGATTCTTTTGCGAATTTTTCCAGTCTCGGTGGAGATACTTTATAGAGCAGAAGACTCATCGTGTTGAATATTTACATGCGCCTGAGGTGTCATCTCTCTTCGTTTATATACTCCCGGCAGCCAGCATAATTTTAACTTTTACGACATTCCACTCATATTTCCTCCCTAAACAATCCCACCTTTGCGCATAACATACAGAAGAAGACATTTCTTCAAGATACGCATTTTTGCTATATCATTACATAAAAAAGAGTCATTTTATTCTTCCAGATTCTTTCTATATTCGTAGCTAATTATCTTCTTCATCCTATCATTTTGTATTCTCTCATTACCATTATAAGAAATGTAATAAAAAATATGCCATAACAATTTAAAAATGTTATATATTGAAATAAAATTAATGCTTAAAGAGAATGCACTTATGTATAATATATTCTATTTAATATTTCTATGTTTATAAATAATTTGTATGTAGAACTTTTTGCGCAATATATGTATGCATTCGTGTAATCATCTCGCTAAATAAGACAGCTCGGACTGTCAAGTTAAGAGAGAATAATTCGCTGGATCACGACGAGCCAGCTAATCCCCGACCCGGATCGAGCATCGCTTTCGTATTATGTGAATATACCCGCTTTGTGAAAGAGAACCTGGGCATTCATCCTTTGCCTGCCTTTCTAGCAGAGGCTTAGAAGGCTTAGAACCGTATATCTACGCTCAATTTTCATTCTAGGAATACCTCTAGGTACTATTTCTATTGGGGGAAACCATGCAATGTCATGCACGCAAACTCGTTTCGGCCCGATTTAATTGAGATGTTTACTAGAATGCATATCAGTTATGAATTCAAAATTCCGTCGCAATGAAGCATCAAGCTTTATCATTTCGCAAATGTTTGGATACGTTATCAAGAAACTATATATTCCACATATCTTTTGTCAGGGTTACTTTTGACAATTTCGAAATTCAAAATTAACTTCAAAGCTTCGAAGAATATACTCAAATAGCAAATTCATTCAGGAAACGCTAAAAATATTGTAAATAAAAGAAATTAATATGGAAAAAAAGGAATTAATTTATATGCTCAAAAAATATGTTTCAACATAAATTATTCAACATTAATTGCAACATTAGAAATTTTATATAGGGAAAAGCGTCAAACCGGATAAGGGAGGTCAAACCCGGATACATCTTCGTGATAAATGCTTTATCTTTGACTAAGTGTTATTAGTTATAGATTGATGTCATCTTTATTTTAAGATGCACCATGCCTACGTACACATAAAATTTCTTTTTTGAGAGAAGTTCAGAATTTTCGGATCGGAAAAGATCGATATTGGATTAACAATCAAGTCCTTATATTATTTTCGTATACAGAGCATTTGATTCGATAAATGCAGCATTGCATTCTATACATATTAGAGAGTATACCTACACTAGTTTTAATCGTCACTTTACGCCGGAATATGTAGCCATCCTGTTTGTAATTTTCCTCGTGTTGGGGCAAACCGTATGTCTACATACCTCATGTAATGAAATGAGAAAAAAATTACCTTGACTCTGTCTTCCTACTTAAAAACAAAAACTACCATTCACTAAAAAAAAACTTTTTGAGATTCCTAAAATTAAAACATTAAATAAGAAAGTCCTGCAACAATATAGAATAAGAAGATATCTTTATTTTTGTCAATAAAAGGCATCTTTATTTTGTATTTTGATTAAAATAATTTTAGATTTTGTATTTGCACAACGTTTTACATGTTTTTAAATGGGTAATCAGTTTTAACCTACTTACCGGTGTGACAAAACCGGGTGTTTTGATTTCTCCAAAAAATCTTGTTATCCTTGGCAAAGCAAATTTTTTTTCTTCAATAACTAGCCTTATTTTTTCGTAGTTTGATTCACTGAAGACTACTAACAATCAGCAAATTTTTATTTAATCTCTGATTTTTTGTAGGAAGACAAATCCAAATAAATATCCGGTTTTACCCTATTTTCCCCGATCCGGATTTTATCATATAATTTTAATAAAGTAATCACGATATTATTACTTTATGTTAAATAATTATATAATTTTGATTCTTCGAAATTTCAAAAATTGAAGTATCGAAGTTTTGAAGCTTCGTATGTCGAAGCTTTTAAAGCAAATCACCAGCCCTATCTTTTATTGAGGAATATTCGAAGATCACACCACAGAATCAGTTTTATTTCAAGAGAATCCATTTATAGGAGCATTTCATAAAATTATTTCAAAGAAGAATAATTAAAATTTTAAGCAAACTAATTATTCCGAACATTTTTAAAATAAATGATTAAAAATACGCATTCGAGTGTCTTTTGTTTTTCAATAACGCTAGCTGCTCATTTTCGTCCAAACAAACGGCAGTCGGTCCTAGTGCGTAATGTCAGAAAGCGAAATCTCGTTTCCAGGTATTCTCGTCGTGACAATGAGCCCTCATTTCGCGGCAGCTTTTAGCAAGTTTCCGCGGTAGAAAAGAGGGCGAAGCGCAGGAATATTATCCTTACATCTCTAACAAGCACGCGTACAGATTCGCATAGTGAAACATTATGAAAAGAGAGAGAGAGAGAAAAGACGGACGAGGAAGTCATCGACGAGTGCAAATGGCGCTGGCAGAAAGAGCGCGATAACAACATAATGTTAGCGAAACAGGAGGGAGGAAGAAAGAGACCAGGGTTTCTCCTTCGGGAACTCCGGCAACTCTCTTACACTGGGTAGTGTCAGGTAACAGAAGACGGGTGACTCTGTATATGACGAGATACAAATCGTCTCATCGTAAAGTGGCGCGGATATAGTGTAACTTGAAGAGCAACTTTAAAGCATGGACAAAATGAGATCTCGACGTATGGTTACACGCGGGAAGAGTCCTTCTCTCTCGTGACTAAGATTTACAGTATCGTGAAATGTAAAATGTTCGTCCTCTGACTTCGTCGTTTCGTGTTTCGTCTATTTAGGTAGATGATTGTGTGATGTTTGTGCCTGTTAAAAATTGATAGATTGTGCTTTGCAATAACTTTTTATATTCAAAATTAGAACACTTGAAAAGAATGATATATACGAATATATAAGAATGATAAAAAATATTTATTTTTTCATAACGTCAAAATTTATTTATCTATCGAGTTCTTTTGTTTGCTTATTACAAACATTACGTTAAATAATTGATTCGATAATTAGCCGAGAGATTCGACGCGTAAAAAATCGTAATTTGCAAAAGTATTTTATATATATTTCAATAATAATTCTGATAAAATATGTTATCATAAAAAAGCATATTTATAAAATATGGAGCTTTGTGCGTAAAAATGTACAATTTTTCATTTGCGTAGATTAAATATTTTATAGGTGGGAGAGAGAGAGAGAGAGAGAGAGAGAGAGAGAGAGAGAGAGAGAGAGAGAGAGAGAGAGAGAGAGAGAGAGA
>JBCEZV010000089.1:8998559-9051576 GCA_039654365.1 Cataglyphis livida
TATATATATTATAAAATATCTCGAGCGAACGGTGGGCAAATAATGGTGTCCAAACGAAGGGTGGGCAAATGAACGGTGCACGTCTTTCTGTGTCGAAATAAAAGTGTCCAAATAAACCATGTCCAAATGAACAGTGTCTAAGTGAGCGGTCCAAGTAAACGATGCGTATTTTCTTATGCGTCCAAAAACTACTGTCTTCAAAATTATTGTGTCCAAATGCACTGTCTCCAATTAACCGTGTGCAAAATCTCGTGTCCATTTGTAATGTGTCGATTTGCACCGTGTCCAAGATTGCACCGTTCCTTTCGGAACATATAAAGGCGGATTTGGTGATCCTACAATATCGCTGTTACGAACATTACAATCAACCGTAGCAATGAATGCACATCGCGGACCAGTGCTGTTGAAAAAAGATTGCAGCAAATATCAATGAAAATCGGTAGAGATCTATTAAATCGTGCCATAAACGCATTTTCAATCGAATCACATATTCCGGGTTATCAATTTTGCGGCCCGGGCGCTCAGTTGTAAAAACGATTAACGAGAGGCGACCAAGGTATAAATCTATTGGACGCGGCGTGCCGCGAGCACGACATTGCGTATTCTCGGATCACCGATCCCACCGAAAGACATGCGGCTGACAGGATATTCGCTGAGAGAGAGCAAAAACGCATCGTCGCGAAAGATTTGACTCTGGGTGAAAGAGTCGCAACCACAGTTGTTTGGACAGCGATGAAAACCAAGACAAAGATTGGTATGGGTATGACGACAAAAACGAAGACAAAGAAAAAGATGAAGAAGAAACGGATATTTTCAATAGCGAAACGAAGCAGTGTATTGCCGATTTTACCGATGTTGTGCGCGCTCGGATCCATGATCAGTAGAGCGGCCAGCGTGGCAAAAGCGGTGAACAATAGTAAAGCCACGCGGCGTCAGCTGAAGGAGTTGCAACGCCACAATTGCGCGATGAAGGTCTTTATTTTACTCCGTACAAATATGAACAGGGACTGTATCTCGACCTGTACAAATGTAGACAGAAAGTGGTAACGAAAAAAAAAAAAAAAGTCAAAGAAGTGTTAAATATGCTTACGAGCGTGACAACGAACATACAATTAGAACAACTGGCAAAAACGTATGCGTTACCATTCTTTAGAGGTGTTTTATGCGTGATTCTTTACCGATCAGTGGTATACGTCGAAACAAGAGCGGCATTGTAAATTTGAATAACACCAAAGGATCAGGGGTGGCTTACGCAAAGAGGGAAAATCGCGTTATATGTTTCGACAGTTTTGACAATCTTCGACCATCGAATTGGTGCGATATTTTGCACGGAACGTGACGAATATATAGTACAATCACACATATGTTCAAACTTACGATCAGAGCATCTGCGAACAATTGTGTCTGCAGTTTCTTCATACGGTCGACGACGATCATATGAATTTAAAGTCTGTTGATGCACCGTTAAGACTTAGTATTCATTAAACAGTTTTCCCGATATGACATTCACGTTGACCGGAAAGAGTAACGTCCTCGCGGCACACTACCATCCAACCATAGATTTGAGCGATGGTGATTACAAGCTTTAAGGTCTAACGAATTTTGAGACTTATCATACGATGCCGAATGTGAATTCTTTGAATAATAAATTTTATTTCGATGAAAATGACACGGAAATTACAATTCCCGAGGAATCGTATGAGATACATGAGTTTCTGAAATATGCAATTTTACAAAAATGCATGCGACGCATGGTTCACTCCGGCAATCGTTTTGAAACACGGTGATATCCCATTGAGAGAGGAGACCGTTTGAGCGAACGGTGACGGAACTGTAGAATATCCGATAATGCTTCGTGCTAATTATAATACGATGAATAGCGAGATCAGGTGCGCTTTCAGCGTAAACTTTGACAAATCCAACAACATTGGATTGCTATTGGGAATCCCATATACTGTTACCGAGACAATGGCACGTATCGGATCGATAAGACGTACCGATTAATATCATCATCGTAAACATCATCCACATAGAGTGTAACGTGACCGCGGGTGCGTACAGCAAACAACATATATGAATTTTCACTGAGCGTGCCGCCAGGATATAAGATATCGGAAATGCCTGCGCAGATCAGTTACTTGCCGATCATCGCGCGGAACATTATAGATCCAACGATACGCATCGCGAATCAAGACGGATGATTACTCGATTTTTGAAAAAAGATCACCATCAGATTGCACATACGACGAAATTAGCGTGCGATACATGAGATGCTTGTGTTGAACGACTCAAAGAAGAATACGAGAGATAATAATATCTATACTTATTGATAATATCCGATCATCATCATTAGGTTAGGTGTTAATTAGGTACTAAAAAAATGAGAAAGAAGCTTAACGCGTCAACGTTAAATTTTTACAATCTTTGGGATTTGCAGTGCAAAATATCTAAGAAATCATGACCGACATTCTTAACATTGGAGGCGAACCGGACTTTGACGATCAAGATCGAGACACATGTACAATTCGCCAACACAATGTTTGAACTCAGCGATGAGATACGAATATCTATACAACAACAGGATCTGTATATATTATTGTATGAAAGTTTTTTATACATCGAAGAAAAACTAACAATGAACAAACCAGCTGAAGGATCTGGGATCGTCCCATTTGCGCACATTACGGATCAAACAAGACAAAATTTTCCGATCGAACACAGATCCGATTGGACTCAATCCTAATCAGAAACAGGCTCGATCGGACATAGATTCAATCAAACATAGTTTCGATTGGACATATACTGTTGCTATCGAACACAGTCTCAATTGGACATCGACCTGATTGGACACAGGCCCGATCGGACACAAGCCCGATCGGACACGGAGCCGATCGGATACGTACTCAATTGGACACTGTAGCATGTACTTTGTAAGTTGTAAAGCAAGGTCCACCTTGTCTACCGGTGGCATGGATGCGGAAGAGGGCCCAAAAGCTCCCCTTGCCACTCCCCCCCGTGTGTGTGTTCGCGAGCGTGCTTCCTGTCCATGCATGTACTTTGGTACAGCAAAGTGTACAGCTTTTGTGTCCGGTCAAGCTGTGTTCGATCGAGCCTGTATCCGATCGGGACTGTGTCCGATCGGGAAATTTTGTTTTGTCTGTAATGTGCGCAATCGAGACTCTCTCAAGGTTCTGATGTGTCATTGAGCGTGTTCGTGTTCACGTTCATGTTCGATGAGATTCGATTTCGACTAATTCGACGGTGAGGAAATTGATCATAACAGAAATGTGCGAGTAACTAGCACTTAAGAATAATGTAACAATATTATCCGATATCCGTGATTATGAGGAACGTCGACTGGGACTCGATTAATGCGAATGGATACTTTAATTTTTGCTTACCACTTTACATGTTATTGTGATTCTGTGAAAATTACAAATGCGTGATGATTAACACTCGGCACAAGTTAATTTTGATACGATCGCGCAACGACAACAATTGTCTGATTGGAAATTTGGCGTTGGAGCCTGTGATTAACATACATTTAAGATACAATGGCGTATGCCACACATTATATTAAATGAAATCAACAAGCTGTCGATGCTGCGTGCCTTAGAAAGCAGACGATATCTCAGCAAGGATTTTCGTTCGTGGGATCTGTACGAGTTTTTGCTATTACAGTGTACAACCAAACATTTGTGGGCCATTATGACCGATTCAACTGAAGAAGCCGCGATACGTTGTGTTCGTTCTGCAGACAGGCCGGAAAAATGTCATGTCTGAGGATATAAGTCAGTTGGACGACTGCAAATTGAACAACGTGAAACTCTATCTATCTGAACTTGAAATGTTATCTGTACGACAATATGAATCTGGATTTTGATAAAAATAGATGGTCAATTTTATACGACACGTATCAGCATTTCTGCAAAAACTATTACGGATACGAGTATCTCAAGCTGAGTCTCACCGTCACGCAGTTTCTACGCAACGGTCCGTTCGTGATCATCGATTGCTCTTGACAAAACGAATTAGTCATAGGCGCAACCGTGGATGTGAGATCGAAATTTGAGTGTAAGGAGAACGTGCCGATAAATACCACTGCATACTGTCTCATCATATATAATCGCATAATTTAATACAACCCATTGTCCAATGTTGTGCGCAAAATCACCTAAATATGGGGGATGAGATGATATAAAACTTACATGCATCAGAATCATTCGCAGTCTTCTTCTCTGCTGATATAAAAAAATAAACGTTATGTCCGTCCCATCGTTCGTGGACCCACCAGGATTCTTTGTCGAGGTGAAATTTGTCGTAAAGAAGATGGCAGTGCTGAAAAAAGAGACCATTTTGGCGTATTACATATTTACATGCTCCATACCATGGAATCTTTTCACAAGATCCGACTAATCATGTGCTCCCTGGCTGATTGCGAATCACCATGGGTTACGATGAGAAAACGGAAACGTGTCGTACAACATGGCTAAACGTTTGATTACATCGGCCGTGCTTGGTATAAAAGAGGATGACGAGACTCTCGTGTACGTCAAGGGATGTCAAAAACGAGAATGGTTGGTGGATTTGTTTGAGAATTATGCAAAAAACCTAATTATCGAGACTTTAGATGCTGATTATGAAGATATTGAATCTTTAAATAATCTAGATGTTGCTAATACTATAAGATGTGGACATGTTAAGAATTGCGCATTACAAAATGTATTAAAAATATTTAACTAGTGGTCGCAACGTCAAAAAGAATTGCGATATTTTTAAAAATAAAAATATGTAAACATTATGTTTTATTTCTTATTCTTCCCCCTCTTTTCTCACAAGTCGTTTCTAAGAATTCTTTTCAATTGGCTGTTTCTTCCTTCTCCTCAATTTTTGAGTCTTCAATTTGGCTGTCTTTCCCTTTTCCTAAATTTCAAAGCATTAATCTTCTCAACACATCATACTTTTAAAAAATAAACGTCACGTATACTCACGTATATGTTTCATACGATTAGTGTCGCGTTAACCGCTCTACTTCTCGTAACTGCTCTACTTTTCATAACTGAGAGACAAAATGTACTCCTGAAAAAGCAACAATAGTGTTAAACGAATTATTATATTCCTCGAGATGAAATTAAGCCGTATAAGAAATCGCTTCGTATCACAAAATATTTCATATATTTTTTATATATGTTTTTTCCATACTTTTCCATGTTTAATTGTATTCTTTTTTTTAGTCGTAATAAACTTCATTGTATATCTCGTTGTATGAATTTTGGTACGCAGATGCATTGACGCGCATGGCGTATAAATACTTGGACATTGAAATCAGCGTGGGGCCTGAGTCCTCTGTAAAATTGCATCTTGGCGATATCCGAGGCACTCACATAATACTACCTCATGAAACGTGGGAAATATTCATCAAAAGTAATGTCGATATTGAGCGATTCCTGCAGTCAAATACACCTTTATCGCTAAAAATTGAATATCTAGTAATGAATCATGTTAAAATACATGCAAGTATTGTTAAACTTACAGACGATTCTTGCTTGTACATCAAACCAACAACTATATTATTTTTATTCGAACTCGAACATTAATCATGAATACTTAAAATTATATGAAAATACAGAAGACGTAAATGCTTTGATCAATTTGTTCGGTGTTTGCAAAGTAATATAGCTGCTAATACGGCTAATAATGCCATATGAAAGAAGATGCAGTCAAAATTTTGCGTGACATTTGTGATAAAACATCTATTATAGATTGCGAATTAGTAGCTTATGCTGTGAATGAACTTTTGTGTGAAACGAGGTGTATGGTAATATAAATAAATGTGTTAAAAAATGAAAAAAAAATGATTATCTATTTCTTTCGCTTTCCTTCCTTACATGTAAGATAGATATATGATAAGATAGATATGTAACCGTGGCGCGATCGGTGGACGAGGAATAGCGCGATGTGTTTGCGTGGATATAAGAGAGAGATAGCATTTGCATGCATAGTAGGATAGGGATAGTTCGAGGCATTTATATGTGTGGGAAAAGAATAGCGCAAAGCGTTCACGTGGACGTAGGAGAAGAAGAGAGTCAATAAGATTCTCAATATGTGAGAGAAGGATAGCGCGAGGCGTTCATAAAGCGATGCGTTAGAGAGGGATAGCGCGATGCGTTCGTAAGGCATTGCGTTAGAGAGGGTTAGCGCAATCTTTGTTAAGTTAACATCCCTATCACAACAAATTAAAATAAAACATATGACGAAATTAAGTGCTCTTTAGTGCTAATTTGGTGCTTTATTCTTGATTTTAGTGCTCAAATCATTTAGGAGAAATTCGCGATTAAAAGTGAGGGCGCTGCTTTCATAAAGCTAGCACTCCCATTATTAAATAATTCCACAAAATTAAAAAGTAATATATCAGAATTAAGTACTTTTTAAGTGCTTTCAAGAGAAATCAACAAAAATTAGTTATTTATTATAATTTAGAATATATCAATTAACGAGAACAAAATACATATAAGAGTAAAATATTTTAAATTCGAGATAAAGGATCGGTTCTTGCCTTGATATATTCTCTGATTTTAATGCTCACAAATATAAAAATATGAAAAATAAAAAATATAAAAATATAAAAAATATAAAAATTAGATTTTGACGCTCAGTCCTTGTTGCGAAAAATTCATACTTAATCTACCGAATAACTAAACTAATAAAAATAAAATACTTAAAAAATCAAGATAATGGATTGGTTCTGGCCTTGAAATACTCTCTGATTTTAGTGCTGACAAAATATAAAAAAGTAAATTTTGGTGCTCAGTTTTTATTGCGAAAAATTCATACTTAATCTACCCAATGATTAAACTAACATGAATAAAATACTTAAAAAAATCGAAATAAAGGATCGGTTCTGGTCTTGAAACATTCTCTGATTTTAATGCTCAGAAAATATAAAAAATTAGATTTTGGTGCTCAGTCTTTGATGCGAAAAATTCATACTTAATTTATCAAATAATTAAACTAATAAAAATAAAGTACTATTAAAAATCGCAATGAAAGATCGGTTAAAGATTTATATAAAAGTTCATTACATGTGTGCAAATTATAATAATAAATTTTATGTGTAGAAAGAAAAATCTAACTAAATATAAAGAGTGAGTCTCGATTGCGCATATTACAGATCGCACATGACAAAATTTCCTGCTCGGACACAGACTCGATCGGATACAGACGCTATATCAAAGTACATTCATGGACAGGGCGCGCGCACGCACGCACGCACGGGGGGCTGTAAGGAGGGCTTTCGGCTTCCCGCACCCATCCAACCGGTAGGCAGGGTGAACTTGCTTTACAACTTACAAAGGACATGCTACAGTGTCCAATCAGGCACGTGTCCGATCGGGACTGTGTCCGATCGGATCTGTGTTCGATCTAAAAATGTTATCGTGTTCGATTTGTAATGTGCGCAAACGGGACTATCCTATTATAGAGATGGATTTGTATATGGTTATGTGTATACATACATATGTAACACACACACACACACACACAATTGTTCACTTTTTAATATTCCACTCAAAATATTTTCTTTCCTACATTTTTTACAAAAAAATGTTTCGTACAAAAGTTGTTTTACTTGAAGGAAGATATACGGGAGGATATACAAAGAGGACATGTAACGATGCGCACATCATTACCCGGCCGTCCATCCGCCGGACATCGCCACCCGACGACCATCAGTTAGGCCAGCGCATGAAAAACTGCCGTCCCATATCCAGCAGTCACGGGACCTAAGAGCGAAGGCTCTATGCGCCCCAACGTATTATAAACCGGCGAGCGAAAACAAAACATGTGGTAGATATTTTGTTATTTATTATGTTGTTATTATTTTGTTGTTTTTATCACCGGGTCGGCACACCGTACCGGAGCACGAGTTGCGCGCTCGGGAAACCGATCCGACCGCTTCCGAAAATTCCCGAGCCGCGAACGCGCTCAACCAAATTGTTGAATAAACAATTATCGCGCCGACGCGATACCGCCGATACCGAGTATAAAAAGGCGCTCCACCGGGTAAAGAAACAGAACCTTCTCCGCTGCTCTGAAGTCGGCACGACGCTCAGAGTTTCCCGAAGAAACCTGCACGTTTAGACAGCGAGATTGAGGTTGGGTGTACTCCGCCTCTGCTGGGCTTTCTCAGCATCCCGCAAAACCAAGCATTCCGACCAAGTATCCTATCGTCTGGCAATATCTCTAGCGGTGGGAAATTACCCGCTACCGACGGATATTCCCGTCTGCCGGACGTTCCGATTCCAACCGCGGACCGCTCTCGCAAATCCCGGATACATCGCGAAGCATCTCGCGATCCGACGCAATGACCGGGACTCGCCATTATTACGGCGATAGAATCTACTCGATTAGGGCCGTAAGACCGCCCTACGTGCCGAAAATATCGGCACGCTATTCGCCGCGTCGCGAGGCTCCGCCCCTCGCAATGATATCACCGCGCGCCCTCGCGCTTCTCACCCGCCGGGTGAGACCGCTTATCGATCGCACCTATCGATTATCGCGCGACGCGCTCAATCCGCCGCCAAAGAGCGCCAACTGTAAGTGCAACCGCTGCGTGCACTTGGGCGCGACACAAGCCGAAGCGTACCGTCAGGGTGACTCTGTAACCGCCGCTTACCACCCACGGAACCTCGTACGGGCACTCGCCTGCACCTCTCTCATCTGCGCCGATTCAACCGCGTGCACTCGCGCCCATCTACATTCATTCGCGCACACATACGCACACATACGCACACACACATACACACGCACCCACACATACTTTGTAATCCCATAGTCGGACAATAAATAAATCTTGTTTATTTAGCATAAATCACTCGCATTCTCGTGCTTGCTATCCCTTCCGAGCCCTGATCCCGACCGAGTTATCCTCCGACAGCGCTCGGAAAAACCGACCGTTTCAGACATAAGACAGCGATATCAATTTGTTCGCAAATGGCGCCACTATCAAGAAATTCACTAATCATCACTTTCCTTAAATAGAAATTGATTTTTTCTTTTAACAAAAGTTGTAGCTTTTGTCGACACAAATTCATCGGTATGTATTTGTTTAGAAATTTCTTGATTTTTTCACGGATTACTTCATTTCTTAATTTTGAAAATTAGTATTTCCCAAACATGTGGAGAGGTGTTCATAAAAAAACAAATATGAAGTCTTTACAATTTTAATAAATATTGTTTTAGCAGATTGCTTTCTCCTGCAGATTTCATTTTGTAAAATTAATCTTTGTACAATTTATGTATTTCATCACTTGGTTACAAAATTAATGTCAGAATAATATTTTCCTAATTTCTCTGAAATTGATCTTTCAGATTGTAATTCTAATTTTTTTTTTACTATTCACGTGGAATATTTTTTAAAGTTGTTGGTTTTATCGCGAAAACTTTTTCTTCTACGTATCCCTATAAAAAAAATCTAGTGACGTAAGATTAGAAGATCTTGGTGGCCACTCTTGTGTGTGACTTCTGATGCCGATTCATATATTTTGAAACAGATTATTTAAGTAGGTAACTACGTAGCGACTTCTATGAAAGGAGCTCCGTCCTATTGGAACCACATATCATAACGAACTTCTAAGATAACATTTTCCAAAAGATAAGGTAAATGATTTTGAAGAAACATCAGGGAAGTTTCACTATTTAAATTTTTTTTGATAAAATAAGGGTCGATCATCCAATTGCCTATAATTCCTGCCCAAACTTAGAGATTACTGGTGCTGAAATTCTTCACTTCTCTGCCAATGAGGATTATTTTTGGACCAATAATGACAATTGTGACGGTTTACTCCTCCTCTATTATTAAATGTTGATTCATCTGTGAAAAGAACTCTCGAGAAGAAAGATGGATCTTCAGCAAATTGATTTTGAGCCTAATGTACTCCAAAATTGTACTCTTCTGTCGAAATCTCTGTATTCTAATTTATGTGTTAGAACATTGTGATATGGATGAAATATTCCTTCTTTTAGAATTCTTACGTTCTTCGTGAAACTCCATGTTTACGTTCTATTTATCTGCTAGACGTATGCGGATTCTGTAAAACTTCTGCCAATGTTATTACGGCAACATTATCTACACATTTAGAGAGGGACATTATCATCAAATGCTCACATATGATTTAAACTAGACATATTTCAAAAGCATGTGAGCTCAGAATATAAAGTGATTATAGTACATTCGTATACAGTTCAGTGCAATTTCTTATATCGTTTTTAGTTCTCTTTGAATTTCCACATTGAATTTCGTCTTCGATAATAATATTCATTAGTTATTGCATAATATTATTAAATCACTTTAATGAAATAAAAATGAATTATTCACCTCGAGATATAATAGATATGGTCAAAGTAGTAGGGTTGTGTGCTAATTTCAAAGCTATTGAAACGGAATATAGTCGAATATATCACGATAGACGTCATCTGTAGAAAAACGATAAAGAGATTGCTTCAAAGAGCTTCAAATGGGCTTATTAAAATGCGAAAGGAAAAAGACTGGTGCAAATATTGTTGCCACCGTAGTAACATTGGCAGAAGTATTACACGTTGTCCTCATACGTCTAGCAGACAAATACAACGTAGACATGGAATTTTACGAAGAATGTGTTTAAAAATTCTGAAAAAGTTTTATCCATATCACATTGTTTTAACACATAAATTAGAAGACAGTGATTTCGACAGAAAAATACAATTTTGCGATTGAGCTCAAAACCAATTTGCTGAAGAACCATCTTTCTTCTCGAGAATTCTTTTCACAGATGAATCGACGTTTAATAACAGAGGAGGAGTAAAAACCATCATAATTGTCGTTACTGGTTCAAAAATAATCCTCATTGGCAAAGAAGTAAAAAATTTTAGCACCAGTGGTCTCTAAATATTTGGGCAGAAATTATAAGCAATTGTGTGATTGGCCATTATTCTTTCGAAAAAAATTTAAATGGTAAAACTTACCTGATGTTTCTTCAAAATCATTTACCATATATTTTGGAAAATTTCTTAATTTTGAAAATTAGTATTTCCCAAACATGTGAGAAGGTATTCATAAAAAAACAAATATGAAGTCTTTACAATTTTAGTAGGTAGTATTTTAGTAGATTGCTTTCTCGCGCAAATTTCTCTTTATAAAATTTATTTTTGTATAATCTATGTATTTCATTACTTGATTACAAAACTAATGTAAGATATGATATTTTCCAAATTTTTCTGAAATTGATCTTTTAGATTGTAATTCAGATTGTAATTGTTTTTTTTATTATCTATATGAAGTGCTTTTTGTAATGAGTCCTCTTTCCTCTCACTTTTGAGATTCTTTTTAAGAGTTCCTTTACTATATTACTGGATGTTTGTAATATTAGCGCAAATGCTCAGATAAATTTCCATTGACAACGGCACACTTTATTAAACGTAATCGAAATTTTCTTGGACTTTTTGCTTTATATCAGAAGTAATTTCTGAAAATACAGTTCTGATACGAATTTTCATGTTGTCAATAGTTGTTAGTTTT
The DNA here is from genome assembly GCA_039654365.1 of Cataglyphis livida. Lineage (NCBI taxonomy): Eukaryota > Metazoa > Arthropoda > Insecta > Hymenoptera > Formicidae > Cataglyphis > Cataglyphis livida. The sequence continues at coordinate 9,010,114 of JBCEZV010000089.1, forward strand.
ATCGCAAAAACTTTTTCTTTTATGTATCCCCATAAAAAAAATCTAGTGGCATATGATCAGAAGATCTTAGTGGCCACTCTGGTGTTTGACTTTTGATGCTGGTCCATCTATTTAAAACAGCTTATTTAAGTAACTAGTGGCGAATCCTATGGGGGGAGCTCCGTCCTATTGGAACCATATATCACGACAAATCAGGATAAAAAGTCCAAGAAAATTTCGATTACGTTTAATAAAGTGTGTCGTTGTCAATGGAAATTTATCTGAGCATTTGCGCTAATATTACAAACATCCAGTAATATAGTAAAGGAACTCTTAAAAAGAATCTCAAAAGTGAGAGGAAAGAGGACTCATTACAAAAAGCACTTCATATAGATAATAAAAAAAACAATTACAATCTGAATTACAATCTAAAAGATCAATTTCAGAAAAATTTGGAAAATATCATATCTTACATTAGTTTTGTAATCAAGTAATGAAATACATAGATTATACAAAAATAAATTTTATAAAGAGAAATTTGCGCGAGAAAGCAATCTACTAAAATACTACCTACTAAAATTGTAAAGACTTCATATTTGTTTTTTTATGAATACCTTCTCACATGTTTGGGAAATACTAATTTTCAAAATTAAGAAATGATGTAATTCATGAAAAAATAAAAAAACAAATACCGATAAATTTGTTTCAACGAAAGCTACAACTTTTGTTAAAAAAATAAAAAATCGATTTCCATATAAGAAAAGTGATGATGAATGAATTTCTTGAAAGCGGAGCCATCTGCGAACAAATTGATATCGCTGTTTTATGTTCCCTTTGAGGTCAAACAACTTTTGTACAAAACTTTTTTTGTAAAATACGTAGGAAAGAAAATATTTGGGGTGGGACATTAAAATGGCCACCCTGTATATAAATATATATATTGTTCGAGATTGTCATTCCATCTCTAACTCAGCATGGAGATGTCGCGCGATCGCGTCGTTGCCGCGTGCGAGGCGGCGTTTTTGCGACCAATCGAAAACGCGCGGCATCAACAAACACCGTCGCCTTTCTCGAAGGATCCAAGTTGAAATTGTGACAAACAAGTCACATAAAAACGGTTGGCGAAAATGAGCAACTTTCGGGAGCCTTCTGGATCCTTCGAGAAGGCGATGACTTAATAAAAGTGAGCCGACGGCCGAACTCCGTGCAGTCTGCTCAGAGTGATCGACGCGTGTACGCTTTTCGAGTAATTACGAGATTTGAACAAAGAAATATTTATATATTTCAATGCCGCTGTGTGACTACCGGAGTTATTCCGAGACAGACGATTTATCGCTGTTCATCCGCCGCATGCGAATTACAGTCGTGTGACACGTGCATTTAATCGTATAAAAAGTGTACATATTATATTCATCTTAGAATTAATCGCGTTTCGATACTCACGGGTGTGTCGTCCGTCTCATTTCGCGCTTGTCTTTTTGAAGCACTCTCGCTCGCACGTTCACATATAACTTTCGCGCACATATATTCAACTTTGATGATGGTTATCAAAACAGCCAGAAGTCGTTAAAAAAGCCAATGATTGCTAAAAATCGTCGTCAAAGCACTCGACATATCGACGATTTCAATCGTTAACGATTGTCGTCAAATTAAACATAACAATAAAAAAGATATTTTATACTGTAAATTGACGACATGCAATACTCTGGCGATTTTGACGTCATCAAATACTGTAAATTTATATTATAACTTAACAAAAACACATTTATTTGGCATAATTTAATGGGACAAAGCTAATAGTCAAATTAGGTATAGTGGTCTTTAACGAATTAACCAATAATAGCAAAATGTGTAAAAATAACCGAATTTGAATAAATTATTTTTAGGACTTATTACATCTATTGTAGACCCAGTTTATCACCATATTATAATATGTAATATATGCATTATGTAAGATGACATCTAAATCTTCAAATATAATTATTACAAATATACAGGTCCGATAATTCGCGGATCACCCTTTAAGAGAAGATAGAGGGTATTATTTTGAATAGAAAAGTCCTGTACCATTTTATGATTTTTTCAATATTTAAGAAAATATTAATTTTAAAAGATCGGCCGTGAAAAGCTCGCGCTCCGTTTTATGTGATCTTTTTATTATGTGTGTAATTCTTTCGGTTGTCATAGCGAAGCACGCTCGCAAACCGCTCCTCCCATTGCTTCGCCGCGGACCGAGTATCAATTGACAATGAAAGGCATCTTTGCGCCGCGAGCTTTTCGCGGCATTTCGTTGGCTGATCTTTTAAAATTAATATTTTCTTAAATATTGAGAAAATCATAAAATGGTACAGGATTTTTCTAGTCAGAATAACATCCTCTACCTTCCCTTAAAAGGTGATCCGCGAATTATCGGACACCTTGTATAATTGTTATATTGATACAGGATATGATATAGGATTATTTCTCTGAAAAATAATGTATTCATATATACTTTCCAATGTTGTTATAATGTTGATAAATTGGTTAAGAAGGAAATATGAGATTTTTTATAGTATAGATGATATATATAAAATAATGCTGCATTTAGATATGAAATACCAAAGCGCTACCTGCACTGATGTATTAATTAACTGAATAGCAATACAAATGTTTTTTTAACTTCTAACAAAATCATTATTACTTTAAAAGGCATATTCTTCAAAATCATTATTATTTTAATAGGCATTGCAGGTTAATGAAGAAGCGTTGATCATTCCATTACAGATCACAAGATTTTATTAGCGAAGATTATAATATTAACTATAATATTTAACTCTCGCATAAAAGATTCTCTCTCTTTTGTAATGGATTCTTCTTAACATTTGCACGCTTTATCTGTGTGTGGTTTGTCGATTAATATCAATTACTAAAATCAAAATAAATGATAAGATATCATATTAATACATAAGAATTTAAAAATTTTCCTTTGTATAATAATCTTACCTGTCTAATTGTTATTATCACAATTGATAATTACGAATTGATCGCCTCTAGTATTTATTTTATGCACATGCAAATCGCACTTTGTGTGAAATAATCAGCTCACGAATTGATCGCCTCTGGCATTTATTTTACGTACATGCAAATCGTATCTTGTGTGAAATAACCAGTATACGAATTGATCGCTTCTGGCATTTATTTTATGCACATGAAAACCTCATCTTGTGTAAAATAATCAGCTCACAAATTGATCGCCTCTGGCATTTATTTTTTAACCAAAGCACACATGCAAAACGCATTTGGTGTGAAAAACCAACCAGTTCACGAATCGTCTCTGGCTAACTACTGTACCAGTAACAACTATTTTAAAATACTAATATAATAAGAAAAGCAAGCTTTTCTTGTTATACTTGCGTCCCATTGCGTCCCCATAATATATATTAAAAATTGTATACAAAAACACAACTTTAACTTGTAATAATATGTTATAACGTTGAACATGCGATAATCTCTTGTTATGGACAAGCACACGCGACAAACTGAGACTGAGCCTGCCGCGCACTGATACGATCGCGTTGCGTGTGTGTGTGCATACAGCCGACTTACTGCCCGATACATACATACTAACATACTGATTGCTACAGACATCGCGTAATGATAAAAATTAAAACTAATGCACATCTTTATAAATGGTTATTTTTATAAATTAATATTTTGACCAAATAAAAACATTATTTTTATATTTTTATAATTTATTTCATAAAACAAAAACATTATTTTTATTTTACGAAAAAATTATATAAAATTAATTATATATATATATTAATATGAATTATAATTCTGTATAATTAATCATAATTGTAATATCTTTATATATTACACATATATTATATACAAAATGTCCCCAAATTTAAATTTTGCAATGCAATAATTCTGGAAATATAAAAAATAAAAATTTTTATTATTTTTTTAACAGTATTTTCTAAAATGTAAAAGCTTTTACTTTACAACTTACGATTTATTTGATCGCCTGTGATTTGTGCATCTAATAATTGATAACCACCGAGCATTTAGTTTCATTTACTCTATATACGATAATTAATATCAAACATTAATATCAAACATTAATATCAATCTCGTTACTAATAAAATACTAATAAGATATATAAATAACAATATTTATATACTTTTATTTTTATGTAAAGTTCCCACCTTTTTATTATTAACTTTTTAATATCAACATGCCGAAATTATTTTGTTATCTATAATATGCTGATAACGTGTGTGTATCTATATATATATATTAGTGAATTTATATATAAAGATGAAAACATACATATATGTATTTATTATCAGATAATAACTAACAAGTTCAATTCGGTAATTGGTTAATTAATTATTATATTTTTATTTTAGACGTGTTGAAAAGTTACTACCTTTAAGAAAATACTGCTAAAAAAAATTAAAAAAAATTTTTATTATTTAATATTTCTAGAATTATTCCATTGCAAAATTTAAATTCGAAATTTTGAAGGACACCTTGTATATAACATATAATGTATAATATACAAAGATAATACAATTATTATTAAATATATAGAATAATCTATATTAATATATATATTGTTGAGGAAACTCTGTGGATCGTTGTGCAAGAATTTTAGAAGAAAATGTCTTCTAAGTTCAACTCATTTTAATATAGATTTGTACAGTATAAACTGGCGAACCAATACACTCGTATCTCGAGTCGGAGCAAGAAAAAGGAACCGGCGTGGGCGTAAGCTTATATATGCAAGTACTGTCGCGCCAAATTTCTCGTGTCGCACTGCGATTGGATTACTCTATAGGACGTGATAAAAAGAGCGTAAAACAATCTTAACACATATAAATAGTTAATTTTATATATTTAATATTATAATTATATATTATATATTATAATATATTTTAATTATAATATATTTTAATTTTATATATATAACATTATAATTTTTTTTGTAAAATAGTAATAGTGTTTTTATAAAATCAATTTAGCAATTATTTTAAAAAAAAAGAAAAAAAAATTAGCAAAAGAGTACCTCTGCACATATTGGCGCAGGTACATATCCGGATTAAGCGGATGATGCGAGCACGTATCCGGATGATGCGGCATCGGGGATCTTTTTTTATCTATAAAATATGAATATTTCATAAAAAAAAATTTAAACTTACATTTTATCAATATGAATATCAATATAATGGATTAGTGACATTCTTGCAATAAAAATGATACTAAATACGATATACATTGTATAATTTATAATGAAATAAGTAATCATAATTAGATAATTTGATTAAAAATAATCCGATTTATGTCATGTTTGGTATCATTTTAATCGCAAGAATCTCATTAATCCATTATATTTATATTCATATTGATAAAATGCAAAATGCAAGTTTCAGTTTTTATTCTATAAAAGATTGATATTTTGCAGATAAGAAAAAATCCCGATGGTGAAAAATCGACAAAAGAGAGAGCAAGAAAAAATGAAAAAAGCAAGTAAGATGATAAATCAAAAAAATTCGAAATCTCGCTCGGCAAGTCTTTTATCTGCAATCTTTTATTATAGTATATATATCATCTTACTATAGAAAATAAAAATGCTATATTTCGCATGTTATGTATCTGAAAATAATTATAATGGATTAATTACATTTTTGCAATTAAAGTGACACTAAATATATTATAAATCGGATTATTTTTAATAAAATAGTAATTATAATTTTAATTACATAATTGATTAAAAAATTATCCGATTTATATAGTGTTTAGTATTATTTTAATCAGTAAAATATCATTAATACATTGTTATTATTTTAGAATCGATAAGTGCGAAAAACAAAAATTTTACAATAACGATATATAATGCGAGAGATTATAAATAAAGCAAGCCTTGCAAGCGAGACTTCGAAACTCTTTCATGTTAGTTATCTCGCTTGCTCCTTATTTGTTCTCGCTTTCTCTCTCTTTCTCTCTCTCACTCTTCCTTTCTCTCTCTCTCTCTCTCTCTCTATCGATACTGTAAACAATATGACAACAGCGCACATGCTCGGAATCGGCTCGAATATCATTTGTGTTGAGATCGTTTACCATTCGCACCATCCGGATATATACAATTTTTTTAACACACATCCGGATGTAGATATTTTATATTTATATTTATATTTAATTATCACACGCGCACACATACATACGCACGCGCGCGCGCCCACATACACACACACACACACACACACACACACACACACACGCTCGCACGCACGTACGCGCACGCATATATTGAAACACACATAAAATGAAACAGAAATAAAATAAAAGTTTTTTTTAAATATATTTAACTTTTTTTAATTTCTTATTCCCAATCCTAACATTCATATCCTTATTTTATAATATTGTTATCAAAATTATATATCACTTTTTGCTTATTTGTTCATACATTAGTCATGCTGCTTTCTCTCTCTTTGTTTCTCTTTCTCTTTCACTCTCTCTCTTTTTTTTTGCGTGCGTGCGTGCGTATGTGTGTGTATTTTTATATGTATATGTGTGGTATTTAACTATAATAAAATAAAAAAAAGAAAATAACTTATATTGTATATAATATTTATGCTGTATAAATAAAAATAATAAATTTATTTATTTATTTATTTACTTACGTGTACACAGATAAGAATAAAATAGAAGAATTAATGTTGTAACGATGCATCACTCAATCGTTCCCGACACGTCGCCTGTCGGAAGTCTCCCGCCCGGCGAACACCAGCCGGGGCAAAAGCAGAGACGCTTAGCGCTCTATTTTTATAACAATAAACACGGTCGGGAAAAAACCGATCGCCGAGCAGCGCCGAGCGCTCCCGGAAAACGACGAATGTCCTAAATGGCAAAAACCTCGCGCCGTTTTCCCCACCCCGAGGGGGACGAGAACGACGCGGGTGCCGCAACCGATAGGGTATAAAAACAGACCCGACAGATTACGGATCTGTACCAGACCGGCAACCGAATCCGCTCGAGCAGTACGCACGAGACAATTCCAGAATTCGCTCCAAAACCGTCGGAAGACAGTAAATCGGAGGTTGACGTGTTCGCAACCTCCGTCGAGAATTCTCGACTATCTGCTCCAGAGACGACTCTAGTCACAAACCTCCGTAGAGACCAAGAGTGGACGAGTTTGCCACTCTCCTCGAGTATTCTCGAGCTTTACGGTCCTCACACCCGACCGTCCAAACTCTGCGCAAGGACGCATTTCCACGAACCTTATCTGGGAACACGTGCCACGTCACCGACACCGACATCTACATTCACTGCAGGTCGCTATCCTGCAGTTCACGCCGACCACCCGGCCACATATTGTACACGCCTTTCATGCATAAAGGTAAAAACCGCACCGCGAGGTATCGAGGATAATTTCGCATAGGGCACCCGCGAAGATACGGGATCAACATCGCCGCCATCGCACGCTCCGTGTCCATAAACACTCATTGACACACACGCCCGTCTTACTGCACGTACCCCGTGCAATGAGTCGGGATCTTAACGAGACGCGCAAAAACACCATCTGGCCCGGCATCACAACAGTGCGATTACTACAAGCGAATATTATATAACATTGTAACAACTGACCATTACCCTCGAGAGGCAAAAGGACATACCTTTTAACTCACGTCTCATAATTGTGTTTCAACCTCTTTACAAATCCTGATCCCGATTGCGCTGTCCGCGCACGCGAAACCGCTCGTGGAGCGGCCCATTACAATGTTGAACAAATACAAAAATATAATAATGGGAATGAAAGAATAATGAATGAACAAAAGTAGAGAGAGAGAGAGGGGGGAAAGAGAGAGAGAGGGAGGGAGGGGAGAGAGGGGGGAGAGAGGGAGAGCAAGAGAGAGGGGGGAAGGGGAGAGAGATAGGGAGAGAGAGAGAGGGGGGAGAGATAGAGGGAGAGAGAGAGAGAGTGGAGGAGGAGGAGGAGAGAGAGAGAGAGAGGGGGGGGGAGAAAGAGTGAGAGAGAAAATATGTGAATATGTGAGGAGCATGAAACGATACGTAGTAGGTAAGCGGGCGATTACAGACATAGTGTATGATTGAAAGAAAAAAAAAATGGAGAAACTGCAATAATTTTGCGTACATGTATATTGCTCTATACACATGAAAGAGACGAAGAGAATACGATTATATTCTTCTTTCTTATGTAAGATTGCAGCTTTGTCTATGGCGACGTCACGCAATTAATCTACTGCTTTGTTTTACTTTTGAGCCTCGATCTCGCACACACACACAAAAATTGCACAAAAATTTTAGATTGCATTATCTTTTTTACAAAGCTTCTAAACTCATTTCTCTAAGTTCTCAGATGCTCTTTGATTAAATACCGAGTGCGTGATTTACTAATTAGGCACGTGTAGATTACAAATCTTTTATATTAAATAAGTGTTGACGGTAGAAGCTGATAACAAAACTGTAATTTTTTAATTTTTTTCACTTTTCATACAAAATCATATCTATCTCACTCCGTTATTATGTATACTTTAATTATGAAAAAGAATTTTTCGATATCTATAATAAACAAAAAGATTAAACACTAACTTAATATTCGCATTTTGATCGGTTGATCGGAAAACAGACCTTACGGATCCCCCTAAAGCGGGGAGCACACACTTTTGCATAAGCGCATAATTATAAGCATAAGGAAATTTATTAGTTCATTTCCTTATGAATATATTTGTGGACCAATCAATTTCTTTATGTTTATGGTTATGCGCTTATGTAGTGTGTGTTCTCCGCTTAAGAATTTAAGAATTTCATTCATTTAGAATTTTCTTAAGTTTCAATATAGCTGTCTTATTGTTCGATTGGTTAAGGCCATTGCACGTTAAAAAATTTTAGTCGTAATCATAAGGCCGTAAGAAAATTGACCAATCACAATCAAACATTTTAAAATATAATAAGAATGTTTAAACTGTGATTGGTAGATTTGCTTATATCTTAAGTTTTACTGTTTAAGGTTTAATGTGTCATGGCCTTAAGTTTTTTTATGTGTTATGGACTTAAAGGCTCGTGCACAATGTGAAGCGATAGCGATAGGAACAAGGAAATAGCGATAGCAATAAACAATATTCAATAAAAGATCTATTTTTTCGAAAAAGCAGTGTTCTTATATTGCCTATCGCTATTCCTTTATTCTTATCGCTATCGCTATGTGCAAGGGCCTTTAGTCTTAAGTCTTATTGCTTAAATTTTTTTATGTGCCATAGCTTTATATCTTTTCTCTTTTGCATTAGATTCGCTTAAAAACAAATTTTTTGTATAGTTTTATAAAAGCTGTATTTAGTTGCGAACTTGGTTGCGATTTTGGTCGACAGTTGCCCAATCAACCGTTAAGCTGCTTTGTTAGGTTTCTAATTGGTTAAATTAGGTCAAGCTGCAACAACGGCGGAGAAAATGTCTAAGAAAAGATTACAAATTTGTTAACATGCGTATGCTTAACAGACAAATTTGGTATATTTTATTTTTTATTATTGCAATCGTTCAGGAATCATTTGGGCAAATTTAGGGATATATTCTCAGCTTAGAAAATAGCTTAGAAAATAATAATGTTTATAAATTAATTGAGCGTATAGTTGGCAGACATAATTTAAAATAAAAAAAATTTTTTTTTTATTTTAATCAACATAAAATTGTTTGGGAATCATGTCTGTAATGTTTTTAACGTTTAGGAAATAACAGTTTATTTTATAATAATTAATTTTACATCCGTATACTTAGCAGATAAATTTGGTATATTTTATTTTTTATTATTGCAATTGTTTGGGCAAATTTAGGAATATATTTTCATAGTTTAAGAAATAATAATTTGTTTATAATAAATGAAAATTAATTGAGCATATAGTTAGTAGACATAATTAAAAAAAAACTCTTTTTATTTTAATCAACGTAAAATCATTAGGCAAACACGTTTGTAATGTTTCTAATGTTTAGGAAAATATAGTTTATTTTATAATAATTAATTTTTTATCAGTTAATAATCCGGAACCGGATACATAAGGGAATTAAGTATGCAAAATAAATGGATGGGATTCGATGTAGTTCACATTGCTAATTGGCCAGTTGTTGCATTAGGATTCTGATTGGTCGTAGGAGTCTGATCTATTGTACTAGATTGGTCTATTTTCTTAATAATTTCTTATATGGACTAATTAATTTTCTTGCATATTTATCTGCTTTTATTTTGTCTGAATATACTTTACGGTTACGACTAAAAGTTTTTCATGCGGCAGGCGTGATCTACAATAAAGTAATTCGTAGAAAAATGAGTAATTACAGACGATATTCTCCTATCAATCAATCTAGTACAATTGACCAATCTGAAAGTTCTAGTGCAACAGTCTGACTAGCAATGTAGACTATATATAGTAAATACTATAGTGACTACGTTTATACATCACCCTTAAACGAATTTAATAATGTTCGTTGTTGTAAAACTAGCCAATCACAGTTATTCCTTTGAAGAATAGCATGTTTGTGATTGGCCAGCCTTAGAACTACTAAGTTATTAAATCTGATTAGGGATGAAAATATAGTCTGCGATTGCTCAATTTCTTACGAATTACAATTCTATTGTAGACCACGCCTTCCGCATGAAAAATTTTTAGTCGTAAAGGTATATTCAAATAAAATAAGCGCAGATAAATGTGCAAGAAAATTAATTAATTCATATAAATATGCATTAAAAAAACGGATCAATCTAGTACAATTGTCCAATCAGAATCCTAATGCAACAACTGGCCAATTAACAATGTGGATTATATCGGATCCTGTCTATTTTTAGCATATTTGACCTTATGTATGATTTCACGTTGATTAAAATAAAAAAAAAATTTTTAATTATGTCTATTAACTGCGCTCAATTAATTTTCAATTATTATAAATAAATAATTATTTCCTAAATTATAAAAATATATTCCTAAATTTGCCCAAACGATTCCCAAACGATTGCAATAATAAAAAATAGGAAATATTTAATAAATTTCTCTGCTAAATATACGGAAGTATATTTATGATAAATTTGATTTCTACATTGATCCATATTGACTGACGATAGATGAAATTGCAAATGTTTTTATTAAATATATTTACTAAATAAAAATGATATTTTGTGATTAAGAAAATTAACAATAAAAATAAGAATATTTATACAACAAAAAAATTGCAATTTAATTCATCGTCAATCGATATAAATTATTTATTTATTTAGTGGTTTAATCTTAAGTTTACCCAAACTAACAATTATTAGGTTACACAAAATACATTTTACAATTTTGGAGCATATTTACAAAAGATCAGACAATATACTGGTCTATTACGCGAGAATGACCGCGGTCGTTGTGAAACATTAGCTAGAAAAGCATTCAATTGCTGTTGAGTACGTTTTATTGAGTCGACAGTTATTTCAGAGACGAGATGATCTTCCAAGATCTGTAGAAAAAATGTAAAGTTAGATTGAACCCCTTTCATCATAATCTTTCAAATATTGAACAATGTTTAATTCTGTCTCGGCTTGATTAAATATGTCCTTTGTATAAATATGTAAAAAAATATACTTTAGAACAATAGAATTATATGCAATAGATTAATAACAATTAATAATGAAAAAGTGATAAATTTAGTAAAATTTACATCAGATAAGATATGATCGTTGTCCTTCAACAGAGTGATCAACTTGTAAAGCTCTAAATCTGTAGGAATATTCTTCTTTGCCATAGACTCCTCCAACTTTTCAATCTAAAAATATACATATAATTACAATAAAATATAGTACTCATCTGTTATATTATTTCAGCAAGTTATAAGCAGATACATACTATATCTTTATTTATTTTCTATTTATTCTATTATTTCTATTTATCTCTATTTATTTCTATGTACTTTTCTTTCCGAACATTTGGCTTATCAAAGTCTAATGATTTTTTGAAGATAGGCACATCTCAGTGAATCTCTTCATCTTTTTTAAATGCCAAAACTTTCAAACATCTTATATCAATATACTGGACTTCTCTTATTGAAGTTAGAATTTCTATAGCTATGTGAGATGAATCTTGATTAATGGCTAGAACTGCTAAAAATGTGCTGGCTCTACTCTGAAATGTAAATCCTTTGGCGTTTATTTCTTTCCAGAAATTTAGAGCATATTCCAATATATTTCTGGTGTATTCTGAAAGTATCAAATATAATTATGTATATAAAACAAGCTTTAATAAAGTTGACTTTCTTTTATAGAAAATATTACCTCTTTGTAACAAGCATCCATAATTAATATCAAAGTAATCCCTGGATGTCAGAATCTAGAATTTTAATTCTAATTATCGAACACATTTCTCATTTCTGTATATTTTCCATATTTATATAGCAGAGATAAGAAAATCTGATAACTAGTTATTTGATTGAAGAAATTTTCAAACTGGAGATGTTTGAAAGTAGTAAACGCAAGATCTGGTTCATTAAGATAGTAAAAGGTACGTATTATCAGAGGACTAATGATAAAAATACTAAATCTCAGTTTTTTGTTTTGACTATTAAATTTCACTATCATCTTGACAAGCAGTTCAATATCTTTGGGCTTTTTCTGTGTTAAGTACAACATGGACTTCAGGTTTTCTGTTAAAATTTGACCTGACTCTGAGATGCATACCTCCTGCATCTTAGTACGGAATGTATTCTCCACATTTAAAAATTGAGTGCGGAAGTTTAAACATGCATTTTTATAATCTAATAGACCCAGACTTTCTTCAGAATATATAAATCTATATGCTGCTAAGTAAAAAAAATAACATATAATCTTTTTCTTCCAAAGAAATATATGTCAAAATATTGATAAACATATAAAAATCATATTTAATAAATATATTTAATAAATATATTTAATAAATATAAAAAAAAAATTTTAAATATGTTCATTTTTATATTAAACTTTTTTCAGATGTATAATTTTAATATCTTTTAGAGAAAAATTGAAAATTTACTAATTTTTTTTTGCTAAACTTCATTTTATACATATATAATGCATTTAACATATTTATATAGAATTATATACATGACTTTTAAAGTATGTGTAATTTATTTAATCTTCTCTATTAATTGCTAATAAAAGTATATTACAATGTAATACACAAAATAGGAGTATTAATTAAAAGTTATTATTGGACACATTGACGTATGTATTTTAAAGTATAATATCCAAATGTTAATGACAAAAATTATAAACAATGAAAAATATTAATTTAAAAAGATCGAAGAATAATGCGATGCGAGGTTAAATCAACGTTACGTTAATTTAGAAAGTTGTGTTTCAGCACAGTATTACTGGCCAGTTTTACATTGAGCTTCATAAGACTCCTCATTGTTGCCATTATTTACGTATAAAAATACTGTCATATATCAAATCTTTATCTGCTAACGTGAATTGGTTGAGCGATGTGCAATTGTTAAAATGCTTTTTTAAATTGCTCAACCAATTCACGTTAGATAAGTTGTAAGACTTGATATATAACAGTATAAAGGAAAGGATTTATAGCATTTATACACGGAAATAATGGCGGCGAAAATGAGATGTCTTATGAGGCTCAATGTAAAACTGGCCAGCAATACTTGTCTGAAATACAATTTCCTAAATTGTACGTAACGTCGACTTAACCTTGCATCGCATTATTCTTCGATCTTTTTGGATTAATTGTATATATATAATATATTTATATATATAACATTTTTCATTTTTTTATTGTTTATAATTTTTGTCATTAACATTTAGATATTATACTTTAAAATACATATGTCAATGTGTCCAATAATAACTTTTAATTAATACTTCTATTTTGTGTATTACATCGTAATATACTTTTGCTGGCAATTAATAGAAAAGATTAAATAAATTACACATACTTTGAAAGTCATGTATATAATTTTATATAAATATGTTAAATGCATTATATGTATAAAAGAAAGTTTAGCAAAAAAAATTAGTAAATTTTTAATATTCCCTAAAAAATATTAAAATTATACATCTGAAAAAAGTTTAATACAAAAATGAACATATTTAAAATTTTTTTTTTATATTTATTAAATATATTTATTAAATATGATTTTTATATGTTTATCAATATTTTGACATATATTTCTTTGGAAGAAAAAGATTATATGTTATTTTTTTTACTTTGCAGCATGTAGATTCATATATTCTGAAGAAAGTCTGGGTCTATTAGATTATAAAAATGCATGTTTAAACTTCCGCAATCAATTTTTAAATGTGGAGAATACATTCCGTACTAAGATGCAGGAAATATGTAACTCAGAATCAGGTCAAATTTTGACAGAAGACCTGAAGTCCATGTTGTACTTAGCACAGAAAAAGCCCGAAGATATTGAACTGCTTGTCAAGATGATAGCAAAGTTTAATAGTCAAAACAAAAAACTGAGATTTAGTATTTTTACTATTGGTCCTCTGATAATGCGTACCTTTTACTATCTTGATGAACCTGATCTTGCGTTTACTACTTTCAAACATCTCCAATTTGAAAATTTCTTCAATCAAATAACTAGTTATCAGATTTTCTTATCTCTGCTATATAAACATGGAAAATACACAGAAATGAGAGATGTGTTCGATATAATTAAAATTAAAATTCTAGATTCTGATAGATATCCAGGGAATATTTTGATATTAGTTATGGCTGCTTGTTACAAAGAGGTAATATTTTCTATAAAAGAAAGTCAACTTTATTAAAGCTTGCTTTACATAATTATATTTGATATTTTCAGAATACACCAGAAACATTGGAATATGCTCTAAATCTCTGGAACGAAATAAACGCCAAAGGATTTACATTTCAGCGGAGAGCCAGCACATTTTTAGCAGCTCTAGCCATTAATCAAGATTCATCTCAGATAGCTATAGAAATTCTAACTTCAATAAAAAAAGTCCGATATATTGATATAAGATGTTTGAAAGTTATGGCATTTAAAGACTTGAAGAGATTCACTGAGATAGTTCCTATCTTCAAAAAATCATTAGACTTTGATAACCCAAATGTTCGGAAAGAAAAATATTTCAGAGATGTAGTATGTATCTGCTTATAATTTGCTTAAATAATATAACAGATGTGTACTATATTTTATTCTAATTATATCTATACTTTTAGATTGAAAAGTTGGAGGAATCTATGGCGAAGGAGAATATTCCTGCAGACTTTGAACTTTATAAGTTGATTACTCTGTTGAAGAACAACGATCATATCTTATCTAATGTAAATTTTACTAAACTAATCACTCCTCATTATTAATTATTATTAATTATCTATTGCATATAATTCTATATTGTTCTAAAGTATATTTTTTACATATTTACAAAAGACATGTTTAATCAAGCCGAGACAGAATTAAACATTGTTCAATATTTGAAAGATTGTGATGAAAGAGGTTGAATCTAATTGTATATTTTTTCTACAGACCTTGGAAGATCATCTCGTCTCTGAAATAACAGTTGATCCAATAAAACGTACGGCGATACATACTCAACGGCGGTTAAATGCTTTTCAATCTAATGTTTCGCAACGACCGCAATCATTCTCGCATAATAGACGCGTAATATACTAGTATATTATCCGATCTTTTATAAATATGCTCCAAAATTGTAGAATGTGTTTCGTGTAACCCAATAATTATTTAGACTTAAGATTAGATCTCTGAATAAATAAATAATTTATATCGATTGACGATCTAAATCGCAATTGTTTTTATTTAAATACAATTTTCTTAATCACAAAATATTGTTTTTATTTTGTAAATATTTAGTAAAAACATTTGCAATTTCATCCATTGTCGATCAATATAAATCAATAAGAAATCAAATTTATCATTAATATACTTTCATATATTATCAGAAAAGTTTAATATTTTTTATTTTTTATAATTGCAATTGTTTAGGAATTGTTTGGGCAAATTTAGAAATATATTTTCATAGTTTAAGAAATAATTTTTATTTATAATAAATAAAAATTAATTGAGCGTATAGTTAGCAGACATAATTAAAAAAAAAAAAATTTTTATTTCAATCAACATGAAATCATTGGGGAAACACATCTATAATGTTTTTAACGTTGCTTTGATCTCGACTATCACCAAATATAGATATTATTCGAGAAAGATGCTATTTTTCGTGCTCTTCCCTATAAAGATTAACGTGTTAGCATTTTGTGATAAATATATTTATAAATTAATATAATTTCGATTATATTAATGCGATATAGCGAGCTGAAATCGTGACGCTTTTGCCTGCGTTCTTCACGTCAAACACATTCTTTGCTCACATCTTGTCTACAGTTAAAAATATCGATATTATTTAAGAAAGTACATAGTTTGACATGATTTCCGCTACAAGGATTGACGCATTAAAATCATAAAATTAATAAACTTACGATTATTAAAGCGATACAACGGGCCGAAATCGAGACGCCTTTGCCGAAATCGTCCACGCCAGATACATTTATCGCTTACATCTCGTCTACCATTGAAGATGTCGATATTATTCGAGAAAGACATTATTATACATGATATCCGATACAAGGATTGACGCATTAGAATTTTAAAATTAATAAGCTGACGATACAAAAAATACAAAAATTGTAATTTAAATATCTTTATTTTTTAAGAAATTAAATTTTAAAATATATACATATTTGATAGCAAAATTTGAGACTTTAAAATTATTTTTAGATGGATATGGCAAAGAAAGAGAAATGCAAATTTATATCTCTGCAATCGCTAGAACGAGTCATTCTTTGCAATGAATTTTCATAATCGAATTTTGCAGAAGCGAACAAAACGCGAGAAGCAAATGGATAAAAGATAAAGAACAAAAGTTCGTAAAAATGGACTTTGTGATTTTGGTTTTTGATCAAGATTAATCTTGCTGGTGAATGATAATATCATGTTCGACTAGAATATTAATTTGATATCATAAAAAAATCTCTTCGTCTTAATGTATATAAATAATAATAACGTCATGAAATTAAATAAACAAAGGAAAGCAAGAAAAATTATAGCAATTAAAGAAAATTTTTATGATAAAAACAGTAAAGAATGCGATGGCGCCAATTAAGAACAGGTGGAATTTGACGGAAGTTGATGAGAACAGGATGATGACATCAATATCAATAGGTGTGTTGTGCAGAGAAGATCTCGCTGGTGTCGTTCAAATGTAAAATTCGTGAATGACAGAAAGACAGCCACGTAGTATATTCACAAATAGATACATCATCAGCTAACATAGTCTCTCTTCATGAATTATAAAGTCTTAACTCCTCAAGAAATATCTGTGTGAAAGGAATGGAATTTTTGTTTGTTAGATTTTGAATAAAAAAGCTCTATTATTATTAATATTATTGTAATAATATAACATAACAATTTAATATAACATAATAATTTAAAATAATAAAAATAAATTTACAATAGTTTTACAAATATTCTATTTCAATAAATTTACAAAAAATACAAGAAAATTTTACTTATCTAAATTTTTATTTCATATTTTTCGAAAAATAAACGAAGTGATTTATGTTCTGGATTTAACTACTTTTCCATAATTCCATTATCATACAGCTTGACGGTGCCGGAAATTCCGCAATTGCCAAAATTTCACATTGTTATCGATGACGTTGATTTAAGCATTGAAATGTGTGGGCTAAAATTCCAGAATCCTTTTGGTCTGATTTTTATGCCATTTTGCACTACTAGCGTGATGATCCGAGCTTCCGAAGTCGGTTGGGCCTTCACTGCCATGACCTTCTCTTTAGATAAAGTATTTCATTAAAGAGCAATCAAATTACAAACGATATTTTAATTTTAACTTGTGTCTTAGAAAATGTTTTTTGTTTGAGATTGCATTAGAATATTAAAATTATACATTTTAATTTATTAAACATTGCCGCAGGTTTTTTCACATCACATACAATAATATCGTTCAAAATCGAAAAACACTAAAAGAACAGTTAGCTTATTACTTTCAAAATAGTTATTGTCGGTCGAGGTTTTTTGGTACCAACAAAGCCCATGTTGCAAATAAGTTTAATAACAAACGTGCAAACAACTTTGACGATTAGACGTGCAATAAACAGCAGCTGGCACGCGCGAAGCGGTGACGTAGGCCATGATGTAAAGGCTTATCGCTCGCGTTAATTTTTATCTTGCGCCGAAATTTTGAGTGGCGGCCAATAAAATGGCGCTCCTTCGAGAATTCGAACGAACACAGGGGTTTGAATTGATTGGCAGCGAGCGAATAAAGATCAAGTATATAAGGGTTCGCTTACGAGGAACGGACGCACTCACTTCACACGCGTAGAGTTGATGACCGCAATTGATATACCGCTTTATACAAGAGTTTTTCTCACTGTTAAATCCGCTTATGACGACCGCTATTCTTATTGTGCAACCGATTATAACACGACCGCTTATTTTTCTTCTGGATCTACGCTTTTCTTAACTATTTGAAACTTTGTGAATTTAATTGTGTTAATTATTTAATTATAATTAAAGATATTTTTGTAACAATACGTGCGTGACTTATTTTGTTATTTCTTTGTGCAAAATCCATGTGTATCGTCGTGCTCGAAATCTCGCGTCATTCTCGAACATTTTTAATATTTCGTCTTAGGATTTTGTCATCAAGATGTCTCCGCGCATCAAAGATACTATTTCTCGCCATCATTATGAACCCAAGCAAGATAGCTTCTTGAATATCGAATTAATATCTGAAAAAACCACTAATTATTGCCACAATATCATAGAACTAAAACAAGAGTTTCCTTCAAAGGTATATTTTGTTAATGGTATCAGCTGTTTGATAAATTAACAATTTCAATTTTAATAGAATTATAATAATAAAATTAAAATAATTTAAATTAAATTGTTGATTTTTTACAAATCTTTTTTATTAGATTTATTTGATTTTATTATATATTTTGCATAGATCGTTATCGCGAGCATTATGTGTATAACAGAGCTGATTGGACGAAACTGGCGAGAAAAGCGGAAGCAACAATTCTGACGGATTGGAATTAAATCTATTATGTCCTCATGGTATGGACGAGTCTAGTATGAGTTTGGCCTGTGGACATGTTTGTGTGTGCCTGCTTTTTTATATTCAGGTTTAAAATGTAAAACAAATAAAAAAGTATAACTGATTCTTTTCAGGATTCTGAATTAGTTAGAAACATCTCTAAATGAGATCGTGAAATCGTGAAGATACCTTTCTTCATAAAATTGATACCCAACATCACCGACATTCTTTCCATCGCCAAGAAAACTTACGAGGGTAATTCAAATTATTTTAGAATTTACATTAAATTATATCGTTATATGTACATTGTGCAAAAAAAAAAAAAATTATAACGCAAAAATAAAAATTATGTTACAATTATACAAATATTTTATTTTCTTACAATGATATCAAATATTTAATGCAGCTTTAGATAATTAAAAATAAAAGAAACTTTTAATCTAGTAAAATGTTTATAAAAATTTATATATGTATATTCAAAATTTTAATAATTAATATTTGATATAGGTAAAACCGACGGCGTTACTGTCATTAATTTAGTATCAGGATTAATGGGACTTTGCGCTGATGCGACTACATGGCTACCGATCAATAAATCCACAACATACAACAGCCTCAAGTTAAGGTTATTTCAACAATCTCAAAGCATCTTCCGAGTTTTCCAATGCTCGGCGCCGACAGTATCAACTTAGCCGATGTTGCTCTGTAGTTTTCGCATCGATGGTCAGATAAAGCGTGTTTCCGACTCATTTTCTCTTCATTTTAGTTTACAGTTGACATCGGTTGAGGACATATGTAGTATTTTTGTTTTTCTTTGAGTTTCCTTTTGATATTTTCGACATTTTTGTTAATTGTCATATATAATTTTGTTATTTTCTCTCAACTAATTATAATGAATATCAGAAAAACTTACAAGGCATTGTGATCAAGCTTATTATACACTTGCATCTCATCCCGGATGCATTAGTCGTACTGGCCATCCGTTTTCAAATGGAGCTTTTGCTGACTGTAGTAGCTCGTTAAATGTGTCTTAGTGCATAGTTGACCATCCATCTTTTCTTAACACTATAAAAGAAATGTTGAGAGTGGAGTTTGATAACTTTAGAAAAGAAATTAGAGAGTTGTATTGTGCCAACATGGCAAAGATTAAAAAGAACATCCAAGACTTGGCAAATCGGATCGAGCGAATGGAAAATTTAATAGAAAAACTCAACCAGTGACCTCTTCTTCATTAGCTGAAGAGGATACTGTTGAAGAATTGGAAGATAGGAAAAGAAGATCTGCTAATTTAATATTCTTTAACGTAGATGAACCGGTGAATGGTGATTGTACAGATACTGACATTGCTAAGAATATTATTAATAAAATTCAACCGGGTAACATATCAAGACTAAAACAGCCCATTTGGAAAAGAAGCAGGAGGAACACTCTCAACCGTTGCAGGTTTCTTTTTCCACTCGCCAGGATGCAGTCAGAATTCTTAGAAATAAATCGAATTATTTTGGCTCTGTGAGACTTTTCCAAGATCAAACTTCGAAGCAAAGAAAATATCTCAAGAACTTGCAGGCTCAATTGAATGTGCTAAAAGTATCCGGAGAGACTAATAAAACTATTCGATTTAAAAATAATGTATCAAAAATTGTAACTATAAATACTGAAAGGTCAAAAAACTAGCTCGATCTTCTTTAGTGTATTTTCAGAATTTTTGGGAATTAAGAACTAAACTATATGATCTGAGCGCTGCACTTGCCTTTGCTATTGTTAAGTTTGACATTGTTATATTGGTCGAGATGTGGCTTTGCGATGACATCTCCGATGCCAAGTTAGGTTTTGACAATTATAATGTATCGCTTAGAAATTGCGAAAATAGTAATTATTTAAGAGGTGGCGGCGTTTTAATTGCGGTTCATGACCATTTATTTAGTTAGATTTTAAATGTGTCTATCAATAGTGTCTAACAACTATTTGTTAACATTTGGCTGGGTCACAAGCATGTAATTATCGAAACTATTTACCTGCCTTCGATCTCTGATTCTATTATTTACTGAGTCACACTATCTGTTGAGGAAATAATAACAATGTTACACAATGCCAAAGTTTTAATTATTGGTGACTATAATCTGCTTTATACATCTTAACATAATAGATATAATTATATTTTAACCTGCAATACGTAATGACTCCTCTTTGCCATTGGAACAGGATAATATTATTTTGCGTTAATTAAATGAATTTAATTTTTACCAACATAACACAATTTTTAATGTTGATCATAACATATTGGATTTGATTTTCCACATTACATGATGCAGGTCTCAAAGTCTTTATGTGCACATGCTAGATACCATCCGGCCGTTATGATGTCCTTGCTGGTCTTATCGAATTTGATTGCTCCTCCAGTTTATGACCTAAAATGGAACTTTAAACATGCAAATGTAACCATAAACGAATACTTGGGCAATATAGAATGGGATGAAGAATTGAAATCCCTTGAATTAAACGATGCAATTGACTTTTTATATAAACATTTTAATTTTGCGATCTTTGCGTATGTTTCTTTGGAATCTGTGCGTAGATCCTTACAAGACGTCTTTCCGAGGTGGTTTTCTTCTAAATTAAGATCCTTTATGAAAGCTAGGAAGATAGCTCATTATCAATATAAGAACTCAAATCATTTATCTGATTATATGTCTTTCTCTCAATTGAGAGCTCAATGTAAATCTCTGTCTTCAGAATGTCTGAGGAGTTATGTGCAGAGTTCGGAGGATGTGATTGTTAATAATGATACTAGGATCTTTTGGAACTTTATTAATGGGATATCAAGATCTGAGTCATTAACAACTTATATTTATTATAATAATTTTTATATCGGGAACAGTTCAGTCATCGCAAATTGTTTCGCGGATTATTTTGAGTCCGTTTACTCTGTCTCTGATATAAACAGTGGAGATGTGATGTATGAGCATGATTTGGGTTTAACGAATATGGATATATCTATATATATCTGATGATGTTTTCAGTCGCATCAATTCATTGCGAATTCATGTTCTGATGTAAATGGCATTCACCCTTTGTTTCTTAGATCGTGTAAATACATCATGTCCAGAGCTCTGTGATTGATCTACAATAAATCTGTTTTGCGGCGCGTTTCTTAAATTGTAGAAAATCATTATAACGCCAATATTTAAATCCGGCATAAATAGATAATAGATATAAATAGATCCTTGATATTTAATTATCGAGCTATCAGAAAGCAAAATTTGATGACTAAGATTTTTGAGAATATTGTTGCGGATAAGCTAGCGTCGTTATGTAAAAATGTAATTATTAATGAGCAACATGGATTTATCGCTGGCCGCTCTACTTCAACTAATCTTCTCATTTATCATGATTACATTAACTCGTCTGTTGAAAGTGGATCTCAGATCGATATTATCTACACTGATTTTAAAAAAGCTTTTGACAGTGTGAATGCTTTTCTATTTTGTAAGTTGCGCGCATTTGGCATTGAAAGTATTATGTTGAGGTGAATAATGAGCTTTGTTATTGACAGACAACAAGACGTAAATTTTAAAAATTTCTTTTCCCGTACCATTAGGGTTAGATGTTCCTCAGGGGTCACACTTGGGATCACTTTTTTTTAAATTGTTCATCAATGATATCAGTGAGGCTTTGAGCACTATAGAGTTTTGTTGTACTCGGATTACCTAAAAATATTTCATCATATTGATGCTCTTGATGATACTAACTTATTACAGATAGATCTCCTTCGTTTATATTCTTGGAGTAACTTAAATGATTTACATTTCAACTTTGCTAAATGCCATGTAATTCATTTCAGTCAGAAAAAAATGTATACATGATTACTATTTGGGGGGGAGGGGGCTCTCCTCTCAAGAATTGATTCCGTCAGAGATTTAGGAGTAACTTTTAGCGCTGATCTGACTTTTGAAAAACATATACAAGCGATTACGGGCAATGCATTCAGAAAACTTGGTTTTATTATGCGATCAAGCAAATACTTTAGGAATATTTGTACCTTAAGATTATTATTTTGTTTGTCAAGCCGCATTTAGAATATGATTCTATTGTTTGGGCTCCATATCAGCATAAGTACAATGTATATATGGAGAGAATCCAATATCGATTTCTTTGTAGAGTTAGTTTCCGTACTGATAAGCCTATGTATTACAATGATCACTGTTATGACCACATATTAAATAAGCTTAATGTAATAATTCTGAAAAATAGAAAAAAGCTCTTCGATTAAATTTTTCTTTTCAAACTGATTGATGGTTATATTGTATGCCCCGAATTGCTTGATTTGAAGTTGCACATTCCAGCCAGGCACTTAAGAAATAATCAAGTTTTTTATGAAGAAATACATCGTATCTTTTATGGAAAACATAAATCGCTAAATAAAATATGCTTGTTAGCGAACGAGTTCTCAAATAGGGTTAACTTTTTCAATATGTCCTTATCCACAATTAAACAATCGTTAATTGAGTGTCTAAGTCAGCCTCGTCTATAAATTTATTAATTCTCTATTGTTTGATGATGTTTACTATATTCTATTATAATTCTCTTATTTTCTTTTTTTTGTACAGTAAAGGGAATATTTCCGTTTATTAATTTAAATAAATAAAAAAATAAACAAATTTTCACTGTCTTCCACTACTCTCTTATCAAGTTAAATAATTAGCTCACAAAATATCAGAGCAATGCAAAACAAAGAACTAATTAAAAATAGATGGTAAAAAACTAAATTTAAATGGTAAATTTAAATGTCGAGAGAACTCTCGGTAATAAAATAATAAAAATAAATAACATTAAAATATAAATTTTTTGTTTTAAACATAACAGTATGCGATTTTGTAATAAAATATTTAATATGTAGATTTGCAGTGCGATCCAGAATCAGGATTTGATTGTGATACATGATTAGCCGACTTTAAAGCGTTATTATATTTAAAGAATTTGCCACAGGTAAAGAACTAAGACAAAAAAGCGTGTTTTCTTGCAATATGTAAAGATAAACTTTACTTGGCAAAGTAACTATTATCAATCATTCATCAAATTTTTGATAAATTTCAACGTAAGTAAAAACAAATTTAATCAAACATAAATTAAAAAGATAATAAATTTTAAACGTTCTGACGAAGAAATAGTTATACTTCTCTTTATTTTTAAAATAATATTTATATAAAATTAATAAATTAATAAATTATATTTTGTATATAACAATAAAATTAATAATTTATATTAAAATAGTTTAATTATGACGCACATTTTCTTTTATTGTTGTAATTATTAAAGTTGTATATTTTACAATATTTTTATATCAAATCTGAATTTTTTTATATTTAAATATAATATTTTGGCGAATATCAAAAATTATACGAACAAAAAATAACCGAGTTGAAAGTTAATTCGAATCTTTTGGATGAAGTCGATGATAACAAGATCAATTATGCTGATATCTTATGTCAAAGACACAATTGGCAAAGCATTAATATACATTAGCAGCTACAAAGAATTGGAACAAGAAGCAAGTAATTACTTTGATTGACGATGTATGTAAAATAATAAATTGTAATATTAGGAAATCTATCTCATACATCTATATAATTCTCTATATAATCTCCTTTTCAGAATATGTGTATAAATTGTTAAATGTTACAAGGCTTGCGCAGATTTCAGATATCAGACGATCATCTTCGATGCTGAAATCAACATCCCCAAGATGACGGCATCGGATACACTTTGTTTGTCCATATGTCCGATTATCGTATCACGTAAGTTTCAAATCAAATATAATAAAATATTATAATCTGTCTTTATAGTTTATTTTTTATTTCAATTTTATTTTTCAGCTTATTTTTATTATTTTTGTATGTTTCTTAATTTTTTCAGTATCGTTCCAAAAACGATTTTGCATGTAATTAAAACAGGCATAGCCAAGAAATGCAGTCAAAATTTATTAAGCAATAGTATAGCACTCAATATTATCCGAAGATTTCTATATTAACATAATCTTTTTCTTAGTACGATGTAACGATGCGTCACCCCATCGTTCCCGACACGTCATCCGTCGGAAGTCTGCCGCCCGGCGAACACCAGTCGGGCAAGGGCAGAGGCGCTTAGCGCTCTATTTTTAATAATAAACAAATAGGTCGGATATAAACAACCGATCTCCGAGCAGCGCCGAGCGCTGCCGGAAAACGCCGAACACCGGAGACAGAAACCCCGCGCCGCTACCCCCACTCCGAGGGGGACGAGAGCGACGCGGATGCCGTAACTTCACGGGTATAAGAACCCGACCGATCAGGAATCCGCACCAGACCGGTAACCGAATCCGCTCGAGCAGTAAGCTCGAGACATCTCCAGAAACCGCTCCGAAATCGTCAACAGACAGAGAACCGGGGATTGACGTGTTCGCAGCCTCCGTCGAGAATTCTCGATAATCTGATCCAGAGACGACTCCCGTCCAAAGCCACCGTAAGATACAAAGAGTGGACGAGTTCGCCGCTCTTCTCGAGTATTCTCGAATAATTACGGTCCTTGTACCATCCGAACTCCGCGCACGGCGCCTCCTTCGAATCCCGTCTGGGACCACGCGCCGCGTCCTCGACACCGACGCCCGCACCAACTGCAGGCCGCCGCCCTGCAGTTCGCGTCGATCATCCGGCGACTACGTTACGCGCTTCTGTAAATATTGCTGTGCGATATATCGAAGTCGCTCACCGCACGTACTGTGACAACACGCGCCCGTCTTACCGCGCGCACCGCGCGCCTATCGGCACGCACCGCCAAAACACGCGCCCGGCTCATCGCGCGCGCCCCGCGCTACGAAGCAAAGTACTGACGAGACGCACAAAAATCCGTCTAGCCCGGCGTCATAACAGTGCGATCATTAAAGACGAGTACTGCGTAAACGTTGTAAATAAATAGTCAATCGATTGTAATACCTGACCATTGCCCTCGAGAGGCAAATAAACGACGTATTTAAATCCAACGTCTCTCACTGTGTTTCACCCCTTCACGAACCCTGATCTCGATTGCGCTGTCCGCGCGCACCACACCGCTCGTGAAGCGGCCCGTTACACCTTTGATTATTAAGTAATTGTTAACATCAACATGTAAAAAAATTATATTGTGTATTAATAGAATAAATTATATTTCGCAATCATAATGTCATTATGCAATTATTATTAATAAATTATGTAACAATCCTAAATTAAATATATGATTAGCGTTATTAATAAATTTAAGAGGGATATAAAGAATGTGAATAATTCTTTACGATCATAAATTTCTATTGCATTCATGTCATATATTTGTGTATATTACAATATACACTACTCAAACAACATAAATCTAGAATAAAGCGTATGCAATTATAGCCTCTCAAACAAATTAGATTGATCAACTATCTCTTGTCAATCTTAATCAGTTATTTAAAACTGGTTAAGATTGAAACTGATTAAAACTTATATTTAAAGAATTATAAATTTTTAAAAATATAATATACAACGGCCATAAATTTCCTTCTTAAGATATTTTTTTACATATGAAATTTGTGAGATATTGTGTTCAGAATTGTTATATGACTTTATGTCAAAAGTAACAAACTGTAGGAGTGCGAGGCATTCTTTAAAATCTTACGTGCACGAATAAATGTAAGGATTCTCTTCTTTTTTTGCCAACTTTTGAAACCACTTTGAATCACTTATTCGATTAACTGATATTTGGGATTATCAACCCATTTATATTTTGCGCAGTGATTATTACAATCTGTATCAACATCTGGCCTGAAAAATTGATGTTTTTATAAAAAACTTAGTTTAAATTTATATTATATTTTAAGATGTCTACTTAAAAAAAGTTGAAATAAGTTTCGTAATATATTCTACGTAATTATTATTATTATTATTTATTTATTTTTTAAATTTGTTTTGTAACGACCGATGTGTCGTTACGAAAGCCTCGCGGACCGTCCACCCGTCCGCAGAAGAGGCTGGCGTTCGGCGCCTCATAAATTTCATTTTTGCGCCACTGACGAGCCCACCGCACGGGCCGCCGCTGGCCGATGCGATTCCCCACTAGGGCGATGTGAGCCTTAGGAAGGGGAGCCGGCCGGGTATATAAGCCGGCTCGACACGGCTCGCGGGACCAGGGACCTCCCTATAATTGCATAATGACATTATGATTGCGAAATATAATTTATTTTATTAATACACAATATAATTTTTTTACATGTTGATGTTAACAATTACTTAATAATCAAGGTTGGCCCTCCTAGTCCTTTTCAGGACGGGTAGCTGAGCGGTGCGCATCCTTGGCACCAGACGTCACGACCTGGCCTCACGATCTTGCATCCGAGTTAAGAGTAGTCGATTTTGTTTCTTTTATTACGGGCCTATCCCGTTTCCTTTGATTGTATTCGCGAGCTATATATAGATAATATTCTGTTGTACATAACATGTAAATAAATCATTGTCATATGTTAATCAAATCGAGTGTGTAATTTGCGAGCCCGAGTCTCTTCCTTCTTCCGAATCCTGGAACCGACGAGCTGATCCGTGGCGTCGGGAAAGGTAGATCGTTACAGTCTTACTGGCAATCATCTGTCGGGCATACACATATGAAGCACTGTTGCAATATGTTGCAATATGTATTTCCGATACCATTAGAAATTATGGTGTCAGCGTCTTTTAAGCACTCGTATTGCTTAGAATCACAAGAGCAAGCTGATCTGTAGCCAAAAAGTTGCAAAAACGAAAAAAATAAAAAATTATTAATAAAACTAAAGTTAATCAAACAGATCTATTATTTCGCGGATAATGATAATATGTAAAATATATATGATTTGATAATAAAATTTACATACTAGTAGATTTACACATGTTTTATATATGTCATATATGAGTAACATTCTTTTCAGATAATACTAAATATGAATGTTCAATAAAATAAATGTTGGAAGTAATGCTGAAGTTATCTTGTTCGTTTAATAACCTTTGTTCTTAAGATTGGCCTTTGTATCACCGGCCAAGATATAGCTCTCGCATTTATCGTGCTACCTGCAACAGGCATCTGTCTTGTTAAAAAAGCTGAGGTCGCTTTCATTTTCAGTTAGATTTCCAGCACCGCACCAGAATGTTTCTAACACAAATATTTTCATTTCAAAATAAAAAAAACTATGATAAAAAAAATTCTAATTAACAATAGTAATATAATTGATTTTCTTTTTTTCCGTCATTCAAAATACATATGCATTTTATTTTGTTTTTATATTGATAAATTTTTAATGCAAGAGCAAGAGTAATCAGTAAAATAACAATCAAATGATCAATATTGCAGGAAATATATATAACTGATAAAAAGGAATAAATTTTGTATTATGTGTAATTTATCTATCTCAAATTTTGTAAACGATATCAATAAATTCCTAAATCAATATAATAATAAAAAAAACAATTGATAACAGATTTAAAATATTTAATTCCATTTAACTCAAACATTTCTTTACATAAAAAAATAAATTGAAAATTATATGTTTTGACTTTATACATTTGATTGCATTTATGGTAATATCTGATTGCATACAAAAGAGGAAAAAGATTTATTAGGAAAAAATCCTTGAATATACATACATATCATACATATCATATGTCATCCACATCAACAATAGATTACCTAGCAAACACGAATATATAACTAAATGTTAATAAATGTTAATAAATGTTATATTGTCATAATAAAACGAATCGTAACACGCAATATAACACGAATGTATCAGTATGTATATACACATTAGTAATAATTTTCTACTCATATAAATTACAGTTATATAACATTAATGTAAGAGGTAAATAACATGTTACATTAATGTTATATAATTGTAATTTATATAACTTTTCAAAAAATTATTTAACTTATATAACATATAAAAAATTAATAAAAAGTTATACATATAATAGTATAAATATGTAAGTTTTATAGAATTGAATTACAAAACTTATATATCTTTGTTATTAAATTGATTACAAAATTATATATTTGTTACTATAAATATACATAAGGCAATATAAATATATATGAAATATATGCCCATATACAAATGTATATGGTTTTCATATAAATTATACATGATCGTATATATCACACAAAATTTCGTACAATATATATACAGAAATTGTTTGAATAAATGAAATCGGACATTTATCTGTTTGATTTTCCAAAAATCAGTTCAATATCTGAATTCTCTATGGAAATCGTATAATAAATCGAACTGATAAAAATAATACTATATGTTATTATGGCCATATTTTGCAGGCTTCATATACGATAATGACAAGAACTTGAATGCGGGATATAGATAATGAAGAGCGCGCCGCAAAGCGGTAAGCGAATGAATTATAATATAAAATATTTTATAAATACGTTATATAATATTAAAGTAAATGCTAATGTAACATTTGTTATATAATGTGTAATATTTCGGTGATATTGCTGTTATACTATTAAAATCAGTAAATAACAAAGAAATATAACAGTTTTAAAATACAGTTATATTGTAGTTACAAAAGAAAATTATGTAACGTCAATATTAATAATGTATAACTTCTGTTATATTGTGTATTATTTCTATGTTATATAATAGTTATATTCTGTGTTTGCTGGGTATTCTATCCAACTTTTTCGTTATTATCGTGAAATTTTCTGACAAGTTTTGACTTGCAAATAAAACTCGTTTTCAACATATGCAACGATCAAAACATATCTCTCAAAGTTATTTATATTTCTTTTACAATTAATATTTATTTTATTTAATAAATATATTAAATTCCACATGTATGTAGAAATTGCTTTAAATTATTATTGCTATTTTACTTAGAATTTAATTTTAATATTTTTAGGCATTTTGAACTTTTGATAAAAGTTCACATTTTACAATGAAAATTAACTACACGATTATCTCTTATTTCTCCAAAAGTAAAAAAAGCTATCAAGAGACACGGTAGTATCTCGCGCCAAGTATAGCGAGGCACACCATGTATCTATACGCGAGTTGGTCAGTTGCAAGTACCTCATAATAACGGTTCTCAGCAAGGCTGGACCGATCGAATTTTTAATAGGCTCAAAGGATAACTTGAATCTTAATTATATCAGGAAAATGTCTTTATTTTTGCTATACTTGATCTATAATCAGAAATATTATGTTGCAAAGTTCCATATGTGAAAATTTTGTTTAAGAAACTTCCACGTCGGTATTATCATCAACAAATATACATAGTATAATATAAAATGTCCATTTGTTGCTTTCGACGAAAAATTGCGCTAGCATTGTTTTGAGTTATATTAGCAATGCTTTGCAATTAGCGATTGATTGAAAAATTACTATGGTAACTGTATCTAAACTAAAGGCCTACATTTATGTACAAGGCTGAATTGAATCTGACCATAGTGGGTGTTCCTTTTTATTAGTCTAAACAAAGTTTAGAAAAACATGGCAGAATCAATAGAAATTGTTAGGGAAAACAATAATTTAAAAAGAAATAAAATAAGAAAATTATATACAATTTATATTTATTTAAATAAAAAAATTACGAACTTGTATTTTTTTATAAATTCTTAAATTAAAGAATAAAAAAAGTTAACTCAAATAATAATAATATAATTATATTTAATATAATATTCTAAAATAATAATATACTATATTATAAAAAATATAAACTATATAATAAAAATTAAAACTTTTTAATTTTTTAATATTTAATTATAGAATGGCCATTGCTATTGATTATATTGATTTGATTATTCTGTTTTGGTACAGACAATTTTTATTCTATATGAAATAAATTGTTTTTTATAATTTTCAAACCTGATTGTTGACAATTGTGAATAAGACTTGAAACAAATATTTTTTTACACAACACAATTATAATTGCTTTGCATTTTACTCATTCATGTATACACTGTTGCCATGTTTTTCTAAAACTAATTAAGTCGGTAGATTCTATCTTTAAGGACTCTAGTATATATAAACGAGTGTAGTGCAATGCAGTTAAAATTATATTGTAAAAATGCTAATGCAAGTCTTATTAACAATTGTTATCAATCACGTTTGAAAATTATTAGATGATTTATTTCACATAGAATAAAATGTGCCAAAAGTCTAATAATCAAATTAATATAAAATAGCAAAACAATGGCCATGCAATATAAATTAAATTAAATAATATTAAAAAGTTAAAAAGTTATAATATTGTTATATTATTATTAAAAATATTATTCTTAGAATATTATATTAAATATAGTTATATTATTATTATATTTAAGTTAATTTTTTTTCTCTTTAATTTAAAAATTTATAAAAAAGTACGAACTGTCCATAATTTTCTAATTTATATAATTAATAATAAAACTACATGAATAACAACAATTATTCATTAAAAAATATAAAAGTATAAATCGTAAATAATAATATATATTTCTAATATATAATACTAATTTATAATTATCTGTTATTTTTAAAGTAGATAAAAAATTTTAAGGATATAGAGATCTATAATAAATAAAAAGAACTGTGTATTTTGATGAAAAAAAAAGAATGATATGCCTGAAAAAATTACCTTTTTATAAATAAGGTAAAAAAAGGCGCCAAGTACACGCGCTATGTAAAAAAATATTATATTTAAATAATAACATTTTAAATAAATATACTTTTGTATAAAATAATTATTTAAATTTCCTATAAAAATAATGATATCAAAAAATGTGCCAAAAGCCTAAAAATTTATGCTATAAAATATTTTTATTTTATTTCTAATATTAAGAAAAATTATATATATTTAATAAATCGCATTATAATTAAAGTAGTAGTATAGCTAAAATAAAAAGTTATTTTCTAAATAAGTTAATGCACAATATACGCATCTAAAGCTTTGGGATATAATTATTGAAACAAAATTTCTTATGAATTCTAAAGCGCATAAGACAAACTTACATCAAAGCAAAGTATAAAAACTTGACGTGCCCGGGTCACATTAAAACATTATCTCAAATTTATTTGTGTTGTGTAAATTTATTTGTATTGTACATCTCATATTATGCGAAAATTAATTGCATTAATCATATATTAAAAATATTAGTATATTAATTATTTATATATTATATTAGATTTTATACAAAAAGCATATATACAAATCTAAAACTTCAATTATATATATTATCTACATACGTATATATCATTCGCATCTTCTTCTTTTTCTTCTTAGTCGTTTACCCGTTTCGGATATCGTGACAACACAAGGTTTTGCATGATATTTCTCTCTTTTCGATCTACGATCATTCTAACACACTGATCGAAGGACAGGAATGTTATATTGACAATGTGATCAGTGTATCTGGTCGGTGACCTTCCTCGGCTTCTGAAACCCTCGATCTTACCCTGAATTGTCAGCTTTTCAAGACCGTCGTTGCGGGTTACGTGCCCAAAGAAGGTTGTAATTCTTTCCGAAACAAGACATAGTAGTGGTTTTTTTATTTGTAGTTGATCCAGGACGGACTGATTCATTCTTTTGGCGACTCATGGTATATGCAGCATCCTCCTCCAGCAATGTATCTCAAAAGCATCTATGGCACGTTTGTCAGTCTCCTTCAGTGCCCAACATTCCGCTCCGTATAAGAAAATCGGAAAGACAAGACTCCTTACAAGTCTCATTTTGGTTGAGGTTGTAATATCGTGGCTTCTCCAAATTTTTGTTAGATTTGCCATGGCATTTTTGGCAATAGCTATCTTTCTTTTAATTTCTTCGCTGCATCCACCAGTATTTGTGACCAGTGATCCGAGATACACAAACCTTTGAACAACATCTATATTGTTTATTTGTTTAAGCTCTGTACGATTATTATTGGGCCTGTCCACAATCATTATTTTAGCTTTGCTTCTGTTTATTCCTACACCAGCTTCAAGACTCGCTTGCTCGACTCTTTGCAGGAGTGTTGGCAGCTCCTCTTCCAAACAGGCAAAGAGAGTGGTGTTGTCAGCATACTTCAGATTGCTGATTTTCTTGCCACCTTCCCACACATATTGATATGCCACCGTCTCATTTCTCGGTTGCTTTTCTCATGATATATTCACCATAGATGTTAAAAAGTATGGGGCTGAGGATACAACCCTGCCTCACATCCTTGCCAACATGAAAGCATTCTGTCAGTTGTCCGTCCATCTTTATTCGTGCGGTGTTATTCTCATAAAGATTCATTATTAGAATAATGAGATGTGATAGAGTTCCCATTTCAGACAAGAATTGCCACATCTTTTCCCATCGAACGCAATCAAAGGTTTTGCTGTAGTCTATACAGCATCTATAAAGCAAACATATGTTGTGATGTTATATTCTCTTGATTTCTCAATTATCTGACAAACAATCAAAATCTGTTCACGCGTTCCACGAACCAGGACAAAACCTGCTTGTTCTTGAGGAATTTCTGGTAAAAGGTATAGCTTTGGGCGTTCGAGAATTATTTGTAGGATGGCTTTACTTGGATGTAATAGCAGAGCAATAGTACCGTAGTTCTCGCAGATATCCTTTGGCCCTTTCTTGTGCAGAGATATATATACAGACGTTGTCCAGTCCTCAGACTAGATATTCCATATTTTGTGACATATTTTGAGGACAATCTCAATTCCTATTTCCTCTGTGGCCAGTATCATTTTGATTGTTACATCATCGATTCCTGTTGATTTGTAGCATTTTTGTTTCTTTATTGCTGCCACAACTTCCTCTCTCATTATCTCGGGCTCATTATCTACGTGCAGAGTTATCCGTACTGCATGATTCTCTTCCTGTATTCCTTCGTACGCCGTGATCATTCGCATACAATATTTAAAAAAAAATATATATATATTATATATAAAATTTTTATCTAATTTATTTACATTTTATATAAAATTTTATTAAATTTTATACAAAAAGCATGTGTCAAAAAAAAATATATGATTTACCAGTATATAAAAATTTTGATTTATAAATACATTTACATTAGAATAATCAAAATAATATATATATTTATAAAATGTAGTTGTTTTAATGTGATTCAGGCACGCCAAGTTTTTATACCTTGTTTTGGTGTAACTTTATCTTAAATGATGTAGAGTTTATGAAAAATTTTTCTTCAATAATTATATCCCAAAACTTTAGATGTGTGTATATTCTGCATTTAGTAATTTATAAAATAACTCCATTTTAGTTATACTATTATTTTACTTATAATGCGATTTATTAAATATAATTTTTCTTAATATTGGAAATAATAAAATAAAAATATTTTACAACATAAATTTTTATTTAGTTGGCATAGTTTTCAATATTATTATTTTTATAAGAAATTTAAATTTAAATAATTATTTTATACAATTTGATTAAATTGTTTTTATTTAAATAATAAAAAAATAAAAATATTTTATTGCATAAATTTTTATGCTTTTGGCGCATTTTTTGATATCATTATTTTAATAGGAAATTTAAATAATTATTTTATACAAAAGTATATTTATTTAAAATATTATTATTTAAATAAAATATTTTTTCACATAGCGCGTGTACTTGGCGCCTTTTTCTTACTTTTTTTTTTTAAAGTATTTTTTTTAGTGTATATGTTACCTGAATTATAGATTTTCAATACTGGTAGTGAATTTTGGAATACAGCTACAATATAATGTTTATAATCGGATGGAATCTTAATGATGACGTATAACGTAAAATAAAACAGAGAAAAAATGAAATATAAATAATTAGAAGAAAATAGATAATATGAAACCAATTTTGTACCCCAAAACGCTTTAATAAACAAAAAATAAATTAATATAAAAAAAAACATAAAACAAATAATGAACAAAGTAATACATATGGCAAAATCTAAGTATAATGAATTAAAATAAATTAATTAATTTTTGAAAAGGTGATCAAGACTCATCCTGAAAAGATGAAGTTTTAAAGAGTTTCTTTCAATATTTATTAATCTATTTGTGAAAATTTGCACATTGTAGTACCTAACACACGTCGCACTTACCTCACTATAATTAAGTGATGACAAAAACTAGTTCCAGTTGACATTTTACTTAAATACTACTGATACATATACTAAACAAAACCAATTGCATGTTCGTTGCGATAAAAGAGTATTGTGATTTAACAATTGTGCAAATGGCAAGAATATTTCCAAAACAATTTTATTAGCATATATATATATATATATATATATATATATATATATATATATATATATTATAGCACATTATCTAAACAAGTGTACAAAAGTGTGCAGCAAAAGTATAAAGTCGAATATGTAGCGATGATGCATATTGATAATCGTAAATGTAGCATCAAACTTCACGTTTATTTTTCCTTTGTTTGTCTTTACATCATTATGCGATAAAATGATATGCATTAAGCCCACTTTACACGATCTATAATTTACAACAGAATTCAAGACATAATTCTATTTATATAATTTTATATATCAAATTATGAACACAATTATAAATGAGAAAAAATTTTTGTATTACACAAACCATAATTTGATTTAAAATTATGCATAAAATATTCGATTGTTTCTTTTTTTGACATATAGTTGGGTTATTAAAAAATATGACATAGTTATTAAGAAATACAATAAATATAATAAACGTATATTATGGAGAATTCTTTAAAAATAACATCAATTTCAATAATTATCCACAATTATAGCAATATCCGCTCGTAGAAATAAACTTCGTAAATGTAAAAGAAATATTTGGTATAAGTTATGGCATAAGAGAGCAAAGTATGCTTAATATGCTACATAACGAACTTTTAGTCGAGGATCGAATAGCATATCAAAACTTTTTAAAATTAAATGAAAAACTATTTCAAGATTTATTTAAAGTGATTGAACCTCTTATTAAACAATACTAACGACAAGATACTAACAGGCATGAATGCATATCAGGCAAAGTCTAGATATTTATAAGAATTTATAAATTTTGCATATTATAATAGATGCAATAAATTATAAATAGATAAATATATAAATTAATGTAATATGTGCAATAATTCAATAAATTCACTTATATATTTTACATATTTAAATTAACGATTTCTTTATTAGAATTAACGATTTCTTGCAACTGGCGATTAATTCCGATCTTTAATATACGCAATAAGAATACATAAATCAACAATATCGTTAATAAGCAGAAATATGCAAAGCAATTGTCTATGTACTTAAAGATAGATATTTAAAAGTAAGATAATACGTGTTACACAGTCATTTATTAAAAGATTTTTGTAATTATAAATATCATAAATAATATATAATAAATTAGTATATTATTTTAGATTCCAATTACTGCAGCATCATGGAAACATATTATTGCTGAATTTTATAAATTATAGCAATTTCCAATCGGTGCACTCGATGGGCGTCATATAAAATTTAGATTTCCTAGATCTGCTGGATCTTTATATATCTTATAATTATAAGGGTGCTCATTCTATAGTTTTGTTAGCTTTTTAGCAGACGCACATTATTATTTCACATACATTAATATTAGCGTTAATGATAGAATAAATGATGGTGAAGTATTTGAAGAATCAAAAGCTATTTTTAATAATATTTTAGATTTTCCTAATTTGCATGAATTGCCACATCGTAAAACAAAGGTTCCATTTGTAATAGTAGCAGACGATACTTTTCTTCTGTCTACAAGAATATTAAAACCATATTATCAAAGAAATCTTTGCTATAAAAAAATAGAATTTTTAATTATTGTTTATCAAGGGCAAGAAGAGTAATCAAAAACTCATTTGGAATTTTAGCTAATAGATTTACAGTGCTCTTGAATTCTATATTGTTATCGATTAATAAAATAGAATTTATTACTTTAGCCTGTAGAATTACATAATCTTTTAACAAATGAAAATAATACTGCAAACATAGATTTATTAGATAATATAAATCGTTTGCCTAATAGTATAATGACAAGATAGAGTTTCTGTTGCTGCATTACAAATACAGGAAGAATATAAAGACTATTTTTATAAAAAAGAAATAATAGCTTAGCAAAACAATGCAATATCAAAACATAATATGTAAAATAGAAAATAATTTAACATTAATAAATGATATTAAGGCTGATAAAAGTGTCAAAAATATAATTTATTTTATTAATTTATTTAATAATAAATATAATATAAAACTTTGTTATTAACTTTTAAAAATGTGTAATGTAACTTTTAACAGAGTATGTAACTTTTAAATATATATGTGTAAGGTCTTATTTTGTGGATCTATCTATGTAATGCTTACAATTTAAAATATCTTCAGCATTTTCATATATTGTAATGTCTTCTATCTTTCTTAATTTTAAACAAAAAAATTTCAAAAAATAATTATAGTGTCTTCCTTATTTGATTTTTTTTTTGTTCTTCTAACATTGTAGATATTCCATGTAATGTAGAAGTTGCTTATTCTAATAATATATCACCTTCATCACAACGTTTTCTTTTTTTCTACTACTTTCTATTTTCTTTATGTACCGTATTTCTAAGACTGGTTGATGGCACAGAATAATTTTGAACATCACCGTTAAAAATAATAAAATCATGGCTAAATATTGTTTCTTCTATAGATAATAATTGTTTCTTCTCGAAATAATCATCCTATGAAAATTAAATTTATAATTATTATTAATAAAGTCCTCGATACAAAATCTTTGGTACAATTTAAAATAATTTAAAATAACTTTTAAAAGTTATTTTAATTCTTAATGTTTCTGTTCAAAAAAGAGTAGAGAAATATTTTGTAATACCAAAATATTTTGTAATTCTTCTTCTATCGATAATTCATGCTCATAATCATTTTAGTGTTTATCCAAATCAATATTAATACTGTCATATAAATCGATTTTTTTGGAAGTGTTTCAAAATAAATGTCATTAAATCATAATATCAATGTTTGGACGACAAATTAAAAAAATATTAATAATATATTTTATTATATCACCAACGAGATACTAAAATAAGATCATCAATACTGGTAATATCACTTCATTAGTACCAACACTACTTTTTTTTTGAAGTTTTATGTTTGTGATATTCAACAAGAAAATTTGAGCAAACAGCATCATGTTTTTATTTTTAATTTCTGTGATTATAACGTTCGGTCTCAAACATTTTAGTTCAGAAAAAATCTTTTCTAATGCACCGACATGAGCATGTTCATTTTTGTAATTAATAGATTTTACTGCGTACTAGTAGGCAAGGATATTTCTTATATTTAGTTAATAAACAAGTAACTTGTTCCCGGGACCAAAACATTGTCACGTATATTTTTCTTCTTTTTTTTCTTTTTTAGGTTAACTTTATGTCATTTACAATTCACCAATCATGGGTGAACATTGAGCATATTTCATGCGTCATTTCTATGTATAAAAATAAAGCATGATAGTCATAATTCTGATTGTTTACATGTTTTCTATATTACACAACGCATAAAAATTATAAATTAGAATAGAATTCTATCTTGAATTTTGTTGCAAATTATAGATCGTGTACGTGAACTTTATACAATGCGCCGGGTGATCTATTACCAGCATTCTTCTTTATGTGGAAAATAAAAATATAACATTACAATTAATCGTTAACCTGCAGCGTTTGTGAACGACTATGTTATTTGTTACATAAAATTTCTAGTACTTTGCAAATTTAAATGCTATGAAAAAAATGCGACGGATATATGTCAATTATTAAAAAATGTGATAAATATCAATATATTAATTTGATAACTTCAATTAGATCAGCATTACAAAATCACTTATTAGGGCAAGTAAATGCTATATACAACCTTAATATATGCAGTGATGAATATATGTATATGCATAAAAATGACAAGCTAAAATTGCTTTGATCTGCTTAAAAAAATAACAAATATAAAGTATATAAATATAAATATATCATTACACGTATGTATGAATAATATTCTATAATATTTTGTAGCATTTTATGACATTCTCATTCAAGAATTTTTCGCGGTTTCATCTGTATCACAGTCTTCGGCGGAATCCTGTCCTTGTAAAGCGTTTTTGCAAACGCGTTACGTGGACAGCAATGGTTGCGTTTGGTCCAACAAATGTGATGATGCATCGCCGAACACTGCGGACAGATAAGCTTTCACGGATAAATGAAAAATCTCTTCATTATCGCATATCTTGCATAAGTGACTTCCTGACGTTCTAATATTTTTACATTATATAAATTCTAATTGTATTAAATTAAACATATACATATACATGTATATGTATAATTCAATAATAAAAAAATTCTAAATATCGATAAGACCGTGTAAAGAAAAAATAATTAATTATGATTGAAATTAACATTATTCTGAAAATTAAAATTAGAATACACTTGTGTAAGAAATTCTATATTATTCTAGTAGTTTTAAGTCTTGACAAATGAATGTATAAAGATTGAATTATATATTAAAATTACACATGCATCGTATCATATGCGATCCAAAGCTCATCCAGAAGTATGCTACCACTTGAACTTGACGGAACATAATACTCGAAGAGCGAAGGCGCGTAGAGGGAGATCAGCTATCTTGCTCGGCGATATTAGTTACTGCTAGATACTGCTATCTAGTTAATAATAATAGTATTATTTCTTTTAAATTGCCAGAAGCTAGAAGAACTCATTAACCATTAATCCTTATTAGTGCTTAAAAATATCTTATTTTTTAAACATAAAAAGATACATTTTAAAGATTGTGGCGCTTTAATATATCTATCTGAAAGCGTCATTAAAATATGTAAAGAAACCTAAAAAGTTATTAGGTTTTATATGAAGGGAAAAAATAAAACTGTATCAAATAAATATAATATATATCATGTTGCGCACTTTGTTTTATTCCATTTAAATATGGATAATATATTTATAGAATTATTACATCATTCGAATGACCAAACATTTTTAACTTGTCATAGAATATATTTAGTAAAAAGTATTATTTTAATATTTATTAAAACGCGTTATTTTTATGTTGCGAAAAAAATTGATACAAATATTAGTTATAGACATTTTTATAATAAATTAATATTATTTAAGGGGCAATAAATAATTTATAAAACATTATTTGTATAATTTTAATATAATTTTAATATAATTTTAAAACGCGTCATTTTTATATTGCGGAAAAACATACAAATATTTATAGTTACAGACATTTTTATAGTAAATTAATATTATTTAAGAGACAAAAAATAATTTATAAAACATTATTTCTAATTTTATTATTAAAAGTTTTCATTACAAAAGAGTTAAACAATTAATTCTGTTAAGTACTAACAGATAGCAGCGCTAATGTCGTTGACCAAAATGGCTAAAATCTTCTTCTCTTAGGCTTCAGCTCCCTTGCCTATGGTATATGTTTATGCTCCGTCCTTCAAGTCCATGTATGCCACTTTGAAGAATGCCACTCTGAGATTCTTGATGAAATAGTTATCTGAATTCTCGATCATGCATGCGCAGCCCGATTTTCCACGGTAATTCTTGAACACAAGCGTCTAAACATAAAACCAATTATCTTATCATTTGCATTTTCCCTTGCATTTGCTACAATTCAATTAATTAAAATTTGATTTAATTAATTAGTTTTATTTCCGTATTCCTCGCCTGAAGAAGATCGCATTTGGTTCTATCCCAAACAATAAAGATTAATAACTACTGCACACAGGCCGCGGCAACATTTGTCGCGCAGCCAAAAGTAATGCGACAGCCAATATATCTTTTGTTCTTATAAAGAAGTTGTAAGTTAATTGGGGCTACCGCACTAGCACATTCTATGTGCAAGAGCCAAATTCATTTACTTAAAAAAAGATCGCCGAGCGAATGTTCGAAGTGAAACAGTAAATTTGTTTTTCGGCTTTGTCGGTATAATCTATCTGAGATACGAGCCTTTAAATTGTATTTGTTTCTCGAAAAATATAAGTTGCGCTCTTCCTAGCCATCCTTCTTGGTGACGTAACGTTATCATTACCTTTTTTAAAAAAAGGCGCCAAGTACACTCGCTATGTGAAAAAATATTATATTTAAATAATAACATTTCAAATAAATATACTTTTGTATAAAATAATTTAAATTTTTTATAAAAATAATATCAAAAAATTTGCCAAAAGCATAAAAATTTATGCTATAAAATATTTTTATTTTATTGTTTTCAATATTAAGAAAAATTTTTTTAATAAATCGCATTATAATTAAAGTAGTAGTATAGCTAAAATAAAAGTTATTTTCTAAATAACTAAATGCACAAT